>MVGC01000193.1:0-41645 GCA_003589665.1 Aspergillus sclerotialis | reverse complement strand
ATTAACCCCCTCCTCTGCCCACTCCTCCATCTGTCTCCCAACCCTCTCCTCAATAGCAAGCACAAGCTGCACATCCCTCTGTCCGACAAGCGTCACAGCTTCACCCGATCGCCCCGCACGAGCCGTTCTACCAACTCGGTGCACATAATCATCCGGATTCCGAGGTACATCGAAATTAATAACTAGACCTACGGACGGAATATCCAGACCACGGGAAGCGACGTCTGTAGCGACGAGTAGGCGCGCAGCTGTTGCGCGGAATCGAGCAAGATTTGACGTGCGTTCGGACTGGGGGAGGAGACTGTGAAGTGAGGTTACGCGGTGGGAGAGACGACGGAGAGTCCGTTCAAGGAGGTCGGCGGTTTTGGTCTGGTTGCAGAAGATAATTGCTGGTTTGGAGGCGTTGCCTTCTGTGGAGAGCAGGACGTGCAGGAATGCTTCTCGATGTGTCATTGGGACTTTGAGGTATGTTTGTTTCAACGTTGGAGGGATCGTAGATTGAGATTCTGTTCCGATTTCGGTCATGAATACGGGTGGTTTGTTTTTAGGGATGGGCATGGATTTCAGAGCGCGGACTTCAGGCGTCACTGTCGCGGTGAAGAGGAGGGTTTGTCGTTCACTTGATGGCGGGAGTTCAGAGAGGCAGGTTTCGACGTCAGGAAGCATACTTCCTGGTCCGCTGGCAAGCAGTCGGTCTGCCTCGTCAAGGACCACCATTCGTACCCGGTTCAACCCGCAAACTGTGTCGTGGCCGGAGGTATTGATGTGATCTGCTAATCGGCCTGGCGTAGCTATGACTACGTGTGGTCGCTGTGATAATTCAATTGCTTGCGGCCGCATGTCGGTTCCGCCAGTTATAAGAATTGGCTTCATGCTCTGTGGCGCGGAAATGGCTTTGAACTGTTCGTAAATTTGCAGAGCGAGTTCCCTTCAACCAGCGAGTTAGCATAAATCGCACCCCATCCCATACTATATCTAACAGGAAAATCATACCTTGTCGGCGTCAAAACCAGCCCAAAAATCCCAAACGGATCCTGGGCCCACTTCTGTAACATTGGAACTGCAAAAGCAACAGTCTTACCCGAACCAGTTCGACTGCCACCAATACAATCTCTCCCTTTCAAAACTTCTGGAATACAAGCCCTCTGAATAGCCGTTGGCTTTCGAATCGCCATCGTAGTCAACGACCCAACAAGCCAAGGCGCAACATTCAGCGCAGTAAACGATGACTCCGCATTCTGGAGTCCAATTTCAAGCGCATCTTTAATCAACACCGGATCTTCTTTCTCTTTGCTTTCAGGTTTCTGCTCCTTCGGTGCTGCTTTCTTGATACGTGAGACGGTGGGGAGTGGCGCCGGGGCGACGTAGGAGTCTGTCGAGGATTCGGATAGACGACGCCGTTTGGGCGCGCGGGTTTGGAGGTCGGTTTCTTCAGTGTCTGAAATTTCGGATGATGAGTGGGATTCGTCAGACACTGGTTCTGGGGGACTCTTGGGCGCCATTTTGAGCTTGGGGATTTTTTGTTTCTTGGAGAAATTCTTTGAATATTTTGGGCAAAAAAGGTGACCGCAAAAAGGCGGTGGACGATGAAATATTGCACGTGACCTTGTAAATACTTCATCTACATACAGTATAGTAGGTACTTTTAAGACTAAAACATAAAGTACTCTAGCAATATAGCCAGTATAACCGACAATATGCTGAAAATATGAGTTTCCCCAAATTGGTAGCCATTTGTATATTTGTGCAGGTTACACCGAAATTCGTCCCTGCCTTCTGCCCCTTCTTATCCTAGATCTACCACTCCTATTAATTATTAGCTAGACCCATAAACGCCACTCGTTCCACTTCTTCTCCGGACAGAAGGTCTCTCCTGAAGCTCGTATGCCTCCCCCCTTTCAAGATCATCTTCAACCGGAGACTCAGAAGACGAGCTCTCATCCCGACGCATCATGACCCCATTATCAGTTGGCGGCTTAGAATGACTTCTGTGATCATCCTCTGAGGTCTCAGTATCTTCAGTCTCATGCGAACCTCCAACACTCTCCATAGTAAACGGGCTAGCTGTCGGAGCATCCAGTGCCGACATTTCATCTTTGGTAAACCACAGCGGCATTAGGAAAGATCGAAACGGGATAAGCAATAGAATAATGATAGGGAAACCAATAGCGGCGATTGTCTGCGTGATTGCAAATGTGGCCGCGAAGCCGAGTAACTCCAATATCACGAATGCCCAGACAGCCCGTCGGCGCGGAAGTCTCTTTAGTGGGTTAGATGCTGGTGTGAGGCCTTTGTCTTGGGCTAGGAAGATGAGCTTTTGGGTGATGCCGTTGCCTTGTAGGGCTTGGACGCCCATTATGAAGAACAGTCCTGCCATTACTCCTTGGGGAATTAGGTGCAGAACGATCAGTAGAGGGCCAGTCATTGTGCCGAGGGTTAAAAGGCCCTGAGCGAGGTTGCTAACTCGTTGTTCTACAACGTGGTCGGTTATGCGGGTTGTCTTGCCTTTGTTTGTATCGTCCTCATCAGCGACATCACGGGTGACGCAAAGTGCCGATGTATGGAATGGTGCTTGCGGGATGAGACCATTGGGAAACGGTATGCCCAAGAGCCCTGCTACAAATGTAGTGAGTCCAAGCAGCCAGAGGTCCCAATGAAATCCGGCAGGTTTGCGAAGAGGAAACTCAGTACCCTGAGCCATCAGAGATGACACTACCACAGCACATTAGGCAAGATAAGTAAGAGGAGCCAGTGTAAACCTACCATTGTGGTCAAAATAGAACAGAATTGTCAATAGAAGAGCGAAAGGGATCGCAAGGAAAACATCCCCAACATTGATATTCCAGAAATCTACCAACCATTTCCGATCAGTAGTTGGGAAAAACGCTTTGCTAGTGGGCAACGTAGCGACGTCAACATTCCGCATATGCCCAATATGAACGAAGCCAGTAAAGAAAACGATTGTCAAGGGCGTGCCATAATCTTCTAGGAATTTTCGGACATATCTCTGGAAGAGACTACTACTGCCAAGTTCACCACAAATCCAGCCACTCATAAGGACAAGGAGAGCAACCATGATACTCAGATAGGCGGACGTCTCTCCCATGGTTCCCCATTGCCTGGTCAAGACCTGGATACCTTTCTGGAGATAGATAAGGGCAACGTAGAACCCGAAGATATCGCATGAAAAGCGCGTCACGAATTTAAGGCCATTGCACGCATTTGTTATAGCGAGTATCCAATGCATAATCAAGGACCAGCTTTAACACGATCAGCTTGATTCGAAGACGGCCATGGGTAAGTGAGTACTTACATTCCAATCCAGCACATAAAGGCTAGGTAATTTGTGCCACGTGGAGTGACAATGTCGTATACCGTATAGTTGAAGACGGTAATTGGACCTAGATGCGAGTACTCAGTATAGTCATTTTATAGTCACGTTATGAAGACTCACCAGTTACACCAACGATGACCAGTGGCTGAGCAGCAAAAAGGGAGAATACCACTGCACCTAGAACGGAAGCCAAAAGGACCTCGTTGACCCCGAAACTTTGATGTGTTTTCTCAAACATATCCAACGAGAAAGCCAGCGCCGGCAAGATACTACAGAACAAGTGAGTGAATCCATACTAATATCACATGTGGGAATTATGTCTCGTTCGATTGACCCATTTCGAAACAAAAAGCACTAAATACAAGAACATGAATCGAAAATGAATGGGGAAATATAGAGTAAACCAAAGGCCAAACATACTTAGCAAAATACATGTAAACCGTAGCAGGAACGATACGATAATCCCAAGCATCGATCCAATCACTCCAATAATACGGAACTCTTCTTTTGACATCGTTGACCATCCCACGAAAGAAGCGTATGCGCCACCATTTTGCGGTTTTCGCAGATGCAGAATTTGACGCTCGGGTACGTTCCCTGGTTAGGGACTCCCGAGCTTCCTGTGGAGGTCCTTGATGTGATCTCCCCGACCGAATCGAGGGAATATGCTGCGACTGCCATGATCTTCGCCGAGAGTGAGATGGTTCAGGCGGGTTAGATGAGTGGAAGTTAGGCCCTGAGGGGAGAGATAAATCCCCTTGGGAGAATTGAGATTCACTCTGCATGCCGCACAACGGTGGACGAGTCCAAAGCGCGAGTCTCGGACATCTGCCGCTTAGAGCTTGGAATAAGTGGTACAATAACGAATATTATATCTACAGATATGAAAGACCTTAATAATAATAAAGAATGGTATAGAAGAAGCAACGTCCGGAGTTGAGGGGCTGGATGTCATTTTATCCATTGGTGCATTGGGGAAGATGGCAAATATGAGTCCTGAAGCATTGATTGGTCAATACCTTGAGGCCTCAGGCTGCCAAGCCTCACTTGCCTAGTAGCCCTCAAGACAAGAACTTAAGTGTCTACTGTGTAGAGAGAGAGGGTTGGATACAATAAACTCGATACTATTAATAAAATTCAAGCTAATTCAACTAATCCACATTTCCGGTCCGCGATAAACAAGTCAGGAAGCCATTAATACACAAAAAACCTCTCCTTCAAATTCATTCAATCTGCCCCAATATCTCCTATCTCACGCCTGGCACTACTGTAGAAAAAGAAAATAAACCGATTTCTGTTTGCGAAAAGCGATTACGAGGGCGGAGGTGGCGGAGGAGGCTGGTCGCTAGGGGGCTATATCAAAGTCAATATCTCTCCTTGAATACTAGAACTCCATTGAAAACTTACCGGTGGGGGTGGTCCTTCACCAGGAGGTGGCGGTGGTGGACTGCCTGCACCATAATACATAGGAGGCATACCTGGAGGTGGAGGAGGCATACCAATTCCCGGTGGAGCACCAGGTACGCCCATCCCAGGAGCAGCTGGTGGATAACCTGGGTATGCGCCATATCCATAGCCAGGCTGGCCACCTGGAGGTGGAGGAGGGGGTTGTTGCCAAGGAGCAGCACCAGGGGCTCCGTAGCCTCCCGCCTGGGCTCCATATCCATAGTCACCTCCCCGATTCGGTGCAGCCCAGGGTGCTGGCTGGTTTTGATAATCATCTCGGCGAGGGTCTCGTCGTTGCTGCCAGGGAGCTACATCACTTGGCGGAGGTCCACGCTCCCATGGTTTCATATCACCACTATCAGGTCCGGCTTCAATACGGCGCGGCACGTAGCCACCTTCACCCGGGGCACCACCAGACAATTCTTGCATGAGTTGCTAATAACTGAGTTAGTATCATTCACATAGAAAAGTGTCGCTGTTAATACTTACCTCCATCTCACGGTCAACAGCATCGCCAGCGCCAATAGGTCGTGGGCCACGGCCGAAGCCACCATTGTGCCAATCGGTTCCTCTCTGACGGTCTGGGCAGTCGCGAGCCATATGGCCAGCATTGCCACAGACACGGCAAATGATGTTCGCAGTGAAGTTGCGCTGCTCAGGGCAGTCATACTTGCGATGTCCGATTTGACCACCTATTTAAGGAGAAGCGGTTAGAAGGGTGCTATAATCAGTCGGCGGAAAGGCAACTTACAGTTCTGGCAAGCCTGGTTTTCATCATCACGCAAGGTACCGTTGAGAGCGGCCAGCTCGCGGAGTTGATTCCTTTTGAGCGCATTTTGACCCTCAGGGATAGAAGCGGCCTATCAAGGTCAGATTCCTTACTTAAGACTAGGGAATGGGATGAAGCTTACCGTCTCAATGACATTATGGATCAGCTTTTTAGCTTTGTTAACCTTATCTTCGGTATCTGCCATAATCAAGCAATGAAGATCTTCCTCTTGGTTACTGGAGTGAGCGGCGTCAGATCGACCTTTTCCTTCCTTCACGGATCCTTTGCCTCGAATAGCAATCTTAGCTCCGGATTCGGTTTCCATCTTCTTCAGGGTATTTCCACGGGGTCCTATAAGTAAGCCAACTTAAAGCAGCAAAGACCTAAGTGTTAGTTCTGATTGCTTTTGAATGATAGAGTAAATCGTGCAACATCATGCAGCAGGGGTTAGCAAGAAGCAAGCCGAAGATATCGAAGGCGACATCTCACGGGCTCGACTCGAGCAAAGAGCCAACAGAATACAAGAACGGTTAGGAGTTAGAGGGTTAGTTATCATACTGAAGTTGATCTCTGGATAGTCATTCACTGGAACATAGACCTTCTCCTGGGTCTTAGTAGGACGCCTATAGTCAGAAGGCGGATGGTAGTTAGGAATAGTCTTGATGGCTTTTTCAACCAGCTTATGGCGCTCATCTTCAAGGCGCTTCCGGTAACGGTATTCCCTAGTGTTTACACGCCTGCCAAAGTTATCGTACTGGGGAGGAGGCGATGGGGACCTGCGGGTCTGTTATTAGACATTCTTATCCAGTTCAAGGAGAGGAAAGACAAACCTGTCGCCATCCGCCGGGACAACATCGTTAATACGAAGTTTCTGACTGATCTCCTCGATACGAAGATGCAGAGTATAAGCCTCGAGCTGTTCATTGGTGAAATTTGCCATAATCATCGTCGGTAGTCCCATGAGGCCAGCAGCCTTGTTCTCCTGAGCATCACCCCAGCGATTGCGCTTCTTGCGTCTTTTCATGCCATCAGCTGGCGGGTCTGCTGTTAAAAAAAAGGAGGTTAGCGGGGTTCGCAATATAGAAACAGGAACAGGAAAAGTACAGAAAGACATACCACGAACAGGGCTTCTGCCACGTTTGATGCCATTATCCCCATTAGATGCGGGAGTGGCAGTTCGGCTCTCATCATCGCGAGGGTCATCACCTCCGAATCGGCGACGACCCAGAGGGACGTTATTGGAGCCAGTGACTCCTTGATTGCGCCAGGCCATAATGCCCAGTCTAGTTAAAAAGTAAATTTAAGCTGTTCGGTAAGTAAGAAGATTAGTGCGTACAAATTTCGAAGAACAAGATGTACAGCGATGAAACTAAAATGGAGATTGGATTGAAATGAAGCCGAGTGGCAATGTGAGTCACGTGTAAATATGACTAATAAATTATGTAATATATACAGCGGACGTGACCTGCTCTTTCCTAATCTGGCAAAACAGCAACATCCAAAACAGAAGCAGTAGACAGTTCAAAACAACCTCAATTCCACCACCAAAACCACCAAACAGAAAATCAAAAAGATAAAATGCAAAAAGTTCACCGCAGTGGCAGCTCCTTACTAGTTAGGGGACGCTTGGCTATGAAACTAAGACCAGCTATACCGTAGTATCCAGAGCCGCTCTGTTTCCTCGAACCTGGCAAAAACTCCCCTGCGGAAAAGATCCTCTGAGGGATGGGCGAGGCTCGAACTCAGCACTTCCAACTGGCAACCGTGGCTGGCCAGACCACTAGACCATAGTCACACTGAGTTTATACTTGTCTATCCTTTGACTGAATTATATACTACTCCCCTCCAATGCCAGCTACATCTAGATAATTTCATTATTTCTTCAACAGTAGCCAAGCGTTTGAACAGCTATTTTTATTCCCATGCTACCTGCTTAATCAGTCTCGACTTTCGGTTCGAGTCAATTTATCTTAGTCTCAGCATTTGACGTTAGCTTCTATATTCGCTTCTGGGCTAGATTAAGACTGATTTGAGAATTTGTCAACCTACCTACACTAGTACCTACTATTATAAATTGTACCAACCAATCGGACATACTCCACTTAACTAATTAATTGATTTGATTTATAATGGAACACCACAATCGAGTAGCTGAGCCAAAGGGGTGTCAAGAAAGCTACAATGGGGCGTGCTATATAAGCCCGACAGCACACCTCCCAGTCGAAGCTTCTCAAGTGCATCAAACTACATTATCTAAATAACAAAACCACCATGGCAAATCCCAACACCATCTACCTAATTACCGGAGCCAATCGCGGCATAGGACGAGGTCTAACCTCAGCCTTCCTCGCCCGTCCCAACACAACCGTAATAGCAGCAGTCCGGGATCCCTCACACCCAACCTCTCAGTCTCTCCATTCTCTCCCGACAGAATCCTCATCGAAGCTGATCGCGGTAAAAATCGACTGCGCATCACCCACCGACCCCCAAGCCGCAGTGGACCACCTCCAAGACCAAGGCGTCACACGCGTCGACGTGGTAATTGCAAACGCAGGAATCTCAAAGGATTACTCCCGCGTGCACGAAGTCCCAATCCACACATTAAAGGAGCACATTGATGTCAATGCGCTGGGACCAGTGTGTCTTTTCCAGGCTGTTTACCCGCTTCTTCAGAAGAGTAACCAGCCAACCTTTATCGGCGTTGGAAGCCGCTTGGGAGTATTGGTGGGATGGAGATGAGGCCGTTCCCTTTTGCGGCGTATGGTCCGAGTAAGGCTATGATGCACTGGGTTGTGAGGAAGATTCATTTTGAGAATGAGGGTTTTGTGAGCTTTGTTTTGGATCCTGGGTGAATTTCTTTATGAGGCTGTTAGTGAGATACTTGATGGTGATTGCTAATGGTGAAATAGGTTTCCTCAGACTGATATGGGCAATTCTGGTGCTAGGGCTTTTGGAATGGAGAAGGCGTTTCAGACGGTGGAGGAGGCTGTGGATGGAATGGTCAAGATTATTGATGGTGCGAGTAGAGAGTCGGTAGGTGGTCAGATAAGGGTTTGGGATGGGACTACGCTTCCTTGGTAAATGGACTTGGGGTATGCGTGCAAATGGTAGTATACAGAGCCATTGCACTGGTACGGGCTAGAAATAGTAAGGTAGGTAGTAACCTGTCAATTCATATGAGCATTGAGAAAACAGTATCTCTATCATGAAACGTAGTATAATCTATCCGTTACAGTCTAGATGGGCAGCAAGCGGCCTTTTCCTCATCTCCATTGTACAAAACACTCTTATTCTTGTCCTGCGTGGAGACAGCAACATCCAAGCTCGGATTCCCAGAGAAGAAGTTAACAGGTTTCAACCCAACCATGAGTTTCTCATTTGGCATCACCGGCCAGTCCTCGATGCGGGGGTTATGTGTTGACCCAAACGTGTGCCATATGACAATGTCCTGGTCTCGGATAGATTGGGTTGTGCCGTTGTTTCGACGTCTCGCAATAGCAGAGGCCAGCCCGTCGCCGCCGGTAGATTGCATGGTGTATTTGCCCGCAGGGAAGAAGTCATAGTCTTCGTAGCGGGTAATCCAGACGGCATGGTCGGCGAATTCTGAGCGCTTTGCATGGTACGAATCCGGGTGGGAGAGGAGCATTTGGCTGTAGGCGGGGAGGAGCTTGAAACCCACGGGAGTACCAGTAATAGGATTTATTTTCTTCTCGTTGACGAACTTGAAGTCGCGGTTTTTAGTGAAGTCGAGGTCGAAACCTCCTTCTTCCTCGATCATCTGGCTCTCTGTGACGTAGCCCACACCGAATGGGTTATGGACAGACGGGTCGCCAACAGGGAGCGGCTTGGATTCATCAATGACCAGTGAGTTGAAAGGACCATCGATTGCGGGGTCGATCCGCAAACTAAAGAGATGTTGGTGATATGGCGCCAAAACACCAGGTGCCACGACGGTTCCGTAGGGAATTTTCTCCTTGACGTCGACATCGGTGGGCACCGTGGATAGAATACCGGTTGCACGGACCTCGTAAAAGATGGAGGCGTCCTGGCGGAAGTGCCAGGCGAAGATGTACTCATAGTTGCTTACGGTGATGATCGTCTGTAGAACGAGGATACGAGAGCGAGTCACGACAGGATTCTGGGTGCGGAAGTTGGTGTGTTTCCAGAGGATGCCGTCGTCTTGCTCATGACAACAGACAACGTTTGGCATCTTCAAAGGCTCGCCAGATGGCGTGTTGTGGTAAGCATCAAAGTACTTGATCGTTCCTAGAGGAAGAAAACACGGTTAGTTACGACAACCATAAGGCAAGTGCAGCACGACCTGGCAAATAGTCTTACCTAGACAATCGCAGCCAAGCTGTAGGTTGTTGGCATTAATTCCCGCGCCATCATTACCAAGATCGAATGCAGCCTTTCGCGGATAGGGAGCGCGAGGGTCTCCATAAGGTACAAACATCTCGGCCAAAGAGAGACGGTAAAAGCAGCTACGGCCATCATAGCGGATATCGTGCAGGGTTAGACCCTCTCGGTAGTTGAAGCCTACTCGGAAGCTCCACTTCTCCCACTTGAGTTGGTTGCCCTGAATACGGAAAGATGGGCCTTCGGGCTGAACAACCTGATATGGCTTGGTGGTTGTCCTAGGGTTTGGTCTCAGGTCTGGGTGATATTCGCTTGCAGCTGTCGAGTGGATTTTTCGGCGATCAAAGGGTTTCTTTTCATTATTGATCCGTTCGCTCGGTTTGGTGGGCAGACGATAGACTTTGGTAACCTCCAGTTTCTCGGAGACCTCAGCACAGACATCTAGGGGGTACGCATAGTAATTGGCGTCCGGATTCTCCAGCAATCGAAGGTAGAACCAACACTATATTAAGTTAGCTTTGGGACCAAACTTGCGAAGGCACAAAGAACCAACCATTGTGACTCGATCGGTCATATCATTCACGCCATCGGTGGCATATGCCCATGGTTCCACAACAACAGTGGCCCCAGCAGGAAGGTTGAGGGTGCGGATCTCAGCTTGCACCTCCTCATTTCCCAGACAGGCCGCCTCCACGGCTTTCATGTAGTCAGCATCAATGTAGGAATGCTTTCCTTTGATATGCTGCTTTCGGGTAACCCGATCATTGTCAAGATCGACAATGAGCTCAAAGAGCTGGTTTTTGCCGTCGCTTCCTTTAATAACAACCTCGACCCGGGCATAGCGGGTCGGAACATGTCCGGCAGGTTGCTTGTGATGCTCCTTCTCGAGGAAGGGGATCATTTCTTTCTTGGATGGTTCAAGAAGAGTGATGACCCTAAAGTTAGGGTCTTGCCCCCCGAAATGCGGGCGGACAATCCTCGAAGCCTAAGAAGAACATTAATTCAGCACAGGTACAGAGATATAATAGAAATTAACTCACCCTTGAGATTTCCTCGGGCCTGAGAGGGTCGAAAGGATGTGGTGACACAGCGGCCATTGTTGTGCGGGGAGCTCAGTCTTGTGTTGAACGCAGAGCTTGAAGTTACTGAGCAAAGCGAAAGACTGTGATGAAATGAATTGACAAGACAAACAGAGACTCAAGGCGCTGCAGCTTTATACACGCAGAAACTCAGGTGACAGATGCTGATGGCGAGAATTGAAACTCATCCTCCACCATCCAACTAGCCGTGAAGTAAGAAAATCAGTAATCAGACCGGAATTCTGGGCCCAAAGATAAAAGCCATCTCCATCTCCTCGTATATCGCGGGGGGATTCAGCGGGGAATTTCCGCCAAAGGCTAGAGATCCGTTTGCCTAGAAAACAGGGGCGAAATCTCAGCAAGAACCTGCCTTTGGAGGATATAAAACGCCGAACCCCTCTTCCCTCCAAAGGTATCGCTCAGCCAGTTCGGGTTACTAGCAAAAGTCTCGAATAATCGTTCGAATTGCAGCGATGCCAATCGACCCTCTAAAGGCAAGCCGAGGCGGGCAAATGGAAATGCCCCACGCGCAACGGGCGGGAATCCGATTCATTCGCGGATTTCCCCAAGCCAAGTTGTGTCTCTCCTTGAGCTGCTCTGCGTGCTTGGAAGCATTGATTCCAGACGTCACTTGGTACATATGGCGATTAGTCGTATTCAATTGACTGCAATGTGCCTGTTTAATGCAGGCCGAGTTGCATATCTATTTAATCATGGCATATCCGGATCTTCGATCGCTTGATTTCAGAGCAAACAAGCGATCATCGACACTTAGTGATTGATTTGTCTCATGATTAAATTTCTTCTTCGTGATCCTTCTACTTGAAGAGACAGAAGCAATCCTACTTGTTCGGAGTGCTCGTTGCCATTGACCATGCCTAAACAGCTTCCCTTCAAGGTACGTAGAGACCTACTTAAGATGCTTGGAATACGACCAACATGATCACAGTTAGACGACCAGTCCCTTCTCCATGAGAGTTCACTGCTCAATGGTGAATGGGTTCCTTCACGATCGCACGAGACCTTTGATGTGGAAGGTAAAGAAGGCGTCTCCCATACCCGTAACGGGAAGTGATGCTGATTCTCCATCGTATTCATCAGATCCAGGTAGTCGCCAAATCTTTGCCTCGTGTCCAGTCAACAAGGTCCAAGATGTAAATGAGTTCGTCACCACTTCCCAAGCAGCGTTCCTCAAATATCAGCATGTCAATCCGCGCCAACGAGCCAAGATGCTCCTCGAGTGGCATAGACTCATCACCAATGCACGGGAGGACATCGCGAAGCTAGTCACCTATGAGACGGGAAAGCCGCTCACCGAGGCTCGCGGAGAAGTCGACTACGCCCTAGGCTTTGCCTGGTGGTTTGCCGGAGAAGCAGAACGCATTCGAGGCTCCGTAGCGATCCCATCCATCTCTGACCGTCGGACATTCGTGGTCAAGCAGCCAATTGGAGTGAGTGTTGCACTAGTGCCATGGAACTTCCCAGTGGCTATGATAATCCGCAAGGTTGCCGCTGCGTTAGCGGCCGGTTGCTCTATGATCGTGAAACCATCTCCCGAGACACCGTTGAGTGTTTTAGCTCTTGGTGACTTGGCTCTTCGGGCCGGGTTTCCCCCTGGTGTGCTCAATATCATTACTACTGACAATAGCAACACTCCTGCAGTCAGCGAGGCTCTTTGTAAACATCCTCTTGTTCGCAAGGTGACATTTACGGGTAGTACTGCCGTAGGGAGAGTTATCGCGAAACACTGTTCCGATGGACTCAAGAAGGTCACTATGGAACTTGGAGGCAACTGTCCCTTTATCGTCTTCAATGATGGAGACTTAGACCAAGCAGTAGCCGCGCTCATGATTCTCAAGTGGCGCACTGCTGGTCAGGCATGCACCCATGCGAATAGAGTGTATGTGCAGAGCGGTGTGTACGATGAATTTGCGAAGAGGATGCTTCAGGCTACTCGGCAGCTCCGCGTTGGCCATGGAGCTGACTCGTCGACTACCATGGGAGCACTGACAACACCTCGAGGTATCGAGAAACTAGAAAAGCATGTCGCCGATGCGGTCTCCAAAGGAGGAAAGGTTCTATGCGGCGGCAAGACCCCCAGCGGCCTAGATGGCTACTTCTTCGAACCTACCATCATCTCCGGCATGACCTCGTCCATGTTGACTACAAACGAGGAGATTTTCGGGCCCCTTTTGGGTCTCTACAGATTTGAAACTGAGGAGGAAGCTGTCGAAGCGGCGAATAATACCTCCATGGGGCTTGCGTCTTATTTCTTTACCAGGGATGTTAACCGTACCTGGAGACTTCTCGAGAACCTTGAAGCTGGCATGGTTGGCATGAACACAGGTGTGTATATTCTTTCAGTTTCTCTGTTTTCTACACCTTTTGTGCTAATCAAGTCACCAGGCAATTCGTCAGCTGCAGAATCCCCCTTTGGTGGCATCAAGGAATCGGGATACGGCAAGGAAGCTGGCAAGGACGTGGCGATTGAAGAGTACCTGATCCAAAAGACTGGCACTCTTACCGTGGGCCCGACTTCAAAGTTGTAAAGACTGAACTTCCTTGATTCTCAATGGAGCTATCATACGGGGATATGGTGTAGTGGATTGGATGCATACCTACGTAGCTTGTGATTCTAATGCCCATTATATACTTCAAATTGACAGGATAATGAGAAAAATAACAGCATAGACACAATCAATGCGATTATGATCCATCACATAACTATCCTGACTTCAAGACAAGAGCCAACATTCCAAGCTTTGCTAATAGTATTGTTGTACTAGGGCATACCTCAAAGCTACTTGGTCATGTTGGTGCTGTCTTATTTGTAGATTTCTCCAGAGATGATTTCTCCTACATAGTTAAATTTCATAACCAACGCAGACAGCTAATACCCAAGGGATCGAGCATTTCCCTATCTATTCTGCCAAGATTGATATTAAACAGGGAGAGGATCTTCAGTGCGTGCATGCATGTTGCCGTTTGGACGCGGGGAATAAACCAAGGTGCCGATGTGGAGACGCTACTTTGAACTTTCTCATTAAAGATGGCCGCCAGATACGCCATACGTCTAGGTTTCGGGATAGACTCTACATCGATGATCAATGATATCGAAGGCCATGTGGGCTGAAGAGATAAGATACGCGCGGGGTTCTACCCCGCCGGCAAAAATTGTAAGTATACCAGTTTACTAGCGCAGAGTCAAGGTGATGATGATGTTCTATCTAATGTGTGAGGGCGTTCCATCTGCCGGCTAGCCTTCAAGAACGGCCGCCGGAGACGCCAAGCGCCGCAACATGGGAGAAGTATTCATCACTAGAGTGGGATGGATGCATGTTCAATGAGAACAGCCCAGAGTTGCGAAACCCCAAATCACTCGGCTTCAATGGCTCTCGCCTCGCATTTGGCGCGGTATTGGATTGAGACGGATCCATAACTTTCGATGCGACCCCTCACTAACAGACTATAAAACTGTCTGGACTGCTTCCAACAAGTCCCAACCACCAGACCTACTCTTCCCTCTATACCCTCCCTTCTCCCTTACCACTTTCCGACATTCAATCATCCCATCACAATGGTGATTACCAAGAAGCCCGAGCCTTTCAAGAAGGCTCTCCATTTTACCGTGGGGGAATTCCAAGAAAGACGCAATCGCGCCCTCGCCCTTATGAAGCGGGAAAACCTCGATGGTTTTCTGATGACGAAACAAGAGTCCCTCTACTACTTCACTGGTTTCGATACCTTCGGCTATGTCTTCTTCCAGGCCATGTACTTCCATAGCGATGGACGCATGCGTCTAATCACTCGTTCGCCAGATCTTCGCCAGGCCCTCTATACCTCTATCCTCGAGAAGAAAGATATTATGATCAGATCTGACGACGCTTCCTCTAACCCAGTCTCTCTTGTCCCGGAGGTGCTAAAAGAGTTTGGGATTAATTCGCCCTCTAAGAGAATTGGCTACGAACCTGACTCTTGCACCCTTAACTTGCGGATTGGGAAACTGCTTCTCGAGGCCACCGAGGGTCAAGGACTTTGTACCCTTGTCGACCATAGTACCTTGTTCGGCCGGGAACTACGCATTATTAAGTCTGAGACGGAGATGCGTAAGATTCGCAAGGCGGCCTATCTCGTCGATTTTGCTCTCGTCCGCGCTCTTAAGCTTGCTAAGCCGGGCGCTTACGAAGGTGACCTATGGCGCGAGATTGTTGGCACCGTTTACGAGGGTGGCGGCGACGACCCTGCTAACGAAAATATCCTCGTGTCTGGGAACAAGGCCGTTCTGACTCGCTACTCAACTGGCAAGTCGAAGATCGACCGGCAGATTACCCTAGAGCACGGTGCAGCGTATAAGCACTACCACGCCTGTCTAATGCGAACGATTCCGCTAGGTGGCGTCACTAAGCTGGCAAGGCGTATGCACGAGGTTAATGTCCTCCAAATGGAAGCTGCTATGGCGGCCCTCAAGCCCGGTAGGGAGATTGGGGACGTATTCGAAGCGTACGCTCGCGTCGCCGATGAGAACGGCTTCCGCGAACAAAGACTCAGCGCTTGCGGATATAGCATGGGCGCTACATTTGCCCCGACCTGGATGGACTTCCCCATGTTTGTACGTGGCCAGAAGGTAGTCGCGCAGAAGGGTATGGTCTTCTTCATCCATATTATTCTTATGGATATGGCCACCGACACGGCTAGCTCCATCGGACAAACCGTCGAAGTTACCGAAGACGGCTGTGTGCCACTCTCTAAGCTGCCCTTCTGCCTTACGCGCAAACAAACTCTTGCTGCCTGGAAGAAGATTCGCAAGGAGGATTACGGCTTCACGGCAGAGGAGGAAGATGACGGGGAGAATCTGCAGGATATTGAACTTTCGGATGGTGAAATCGATGCTGAAGATTATGATGTTGAGTATGACTTTAGTGACTACCAGCCGGCGGCCTAGATTAGCAGTTAGGTAGGCAAATAAAATGCAGATTTATATACTTTTTGAATAGTGGACGACTGCCAAAATGCCACCAGGAAAAATAAAAGTAGTAAGCGAAATGGAATAATGGAAATGGGATAAGTAAAGAGAGGAAACGAGTTAGCTACCTAAGTAGACCGTTGAAGCAGTGCACATGTTTACTGTGCCCGCCAGGTGACCAGGTCTACCCTCCGCTTTTAGCAATCCCCATACTCTTCTTGTTGGCTGCTTTACAGCAATTTCTACAGGTCAGAATACTGGCACTTTGTCATCTTTTTATTACATATCCCATACGCTTTCTATATTGATGAGCATGGATTATTTACAGAAATCTTCAGTGATTCCTACGAATGCCTCCGCGAGTTGTCTCACTGACTCGATTTCAACCCACTCCGTTTTAGAATGGAGACCATATCCTTTTGGGCCCCAGACTAATCCTGGGATGCCTACTTCGTCCAACAAGGCTACATCCGTCCAGTACGTCTCCCCTTTGATTGTTGGCTTCATGCCGGTGACTTTCGCGGCATGTTTACCGACAAGATCGACGAAATCGTGATCTCTGGGGATGAAAAAGGGAGCTCGTGAGAAGGTTGACCGCAAATTAAACTTGAAATCTGGGATAGTTGCAGCGAGACTTTCCAGAATACGTAGTAGCTCGTGTCTCACAGTTTCAGCAGTCTCTCCTGCAATTGTACGACGCTCAATGGAGATAGTACAGAGAGCCGGGTAGGAAGCAATTTCCTCGCCGCCCCTAATGACACCGGCGTGAATATTTGGTGCTCCTGTTTCTGGCTTCTTGTCTCCAAACCGCTGCTGGAGTGCCTGGGAATGACGGTCGAGTTTAACGAGGAAGTATCCTGCTTTGCAGATCGCATCAACGCCTAGGTCAGCGCGAGACCCGTGAGACGCAACACCGTGGATGTCGACTTCGAACAATGCGAGTCCTTTATGCGTATTGATTAAGGCCATCTCCGTTGGCTCAGCGACGATGGCCGCATCTGCTCGCCAGCCAGCTTGGAGAACTTGTTCAGTTCCAACACTTTCCGATTCTTCATCCGCAACCGCCGCGAGAATCACGTCGCCTCTCAAATTCTTCGATTTGGCACTGGCAAGTGCCAGCATACCGGCCGCAAGACCACTCTTCATGTCAGCAGTGCCTCGGCCGTACATATTGCCGTCAACAATATCCCCGCTCAAGGGATTGCCATTATATCCAAGTAGCGTAACAGTGTCCATATGCCCGTTAAACATAAGAGTCTTGCCACCACCGGAGCCGCGAACAATACCAACAACAGAAGGCCGTCCTGGAGTTGGCTCGATCCAGTGGGTTTCAACGTCGCGGTCCTGGAGCCACGCGGTTATGTATTTCGCAATAGCAGTCTCACCGGGACCAGGCGTTGACCCAAAGTCGGGATTGGAAGAATCGATTTGCACCAGTTTCTGGGCTAGAGATATAACATCGTCGTATGAAATACCCATGGCTGTCGTGCAAGGTTGGAGCTCCTCTATACGAGCAGTCGTCTTTGCTGTGTTGTTTCCCTTGATACTTGCTTGGGGTTTAGTGTTTTTAATTACCTAGAAACCAACCCCTCACGACTTCGGTGAATGCTGCGCCTGGCCTCGTAGCCAGATACAGCTGGTAATACCCCACGCGTGCTTCGACACAGCACAAGACATGTCTGTTGATCATTGTTAAATGACAAGCCAATGAAATGCGCTCAAAATTTCTAAGTACCCCAAGTACCGAAATTGCCCGCCGGATGCGCCGATGCGCCAGACACGCTAAGAAACGTTGGGAATATCTATAAAGTATCAGCGACTCATTTTTTTACGACGTTCTGATTGATATATAACCATAAATCTTCGGGTGGATGGAATAAAGACCCAATTACAAGCAATGTGTTCCACACTACGGACTTGGGGAATTCCTAAGCATCGCTGGCGAGTGTAGAATCATATCCTCAGAATAGGTTTCATATTTCATCATTCATAAAACAGCAGTCCACATTAAATTTAGGCAAAAGACAAATTCCAACCCAATTCCGCTAACATAACTTCCCAGTCCGTACGCCCGTTATCCCAAAGCATTTGCAGTAAGTCGCGAGCCCTTCCAACATGTTTGAACTTAGTCCAGGTCTCGATATAAGTGAGACGATTCCGGATGTATTGAGTCGTGCCCACGTCATCACCACTTCCAATGCCAGCAATTACCAAAGGAAACAGTAGACCGATCTCACAAAACAGATTCGATGGGACTTGAGACACGTGTTGAAGAATTTGCTGCACACAGTCCTTCATGCGTAATCTGTAAACAGCTCCCGCATCGCAGAAGCGAAGGAGATGACGATAGAGGTAGAAGAGGGCGGCAAACCGGAAGGATTCTGCATGGTGGATAAGTGCCGCCATGTAGCTGTCTGATGGATCCACCTGGAGATGCAAATCCTGCGTCCGAAGGGCCTGCGCCATATCTTCGGCTCGCAGAGCATCTCTAGATCTCCGGTCGGAGCATGATGAAGAATCGAGATCGGATGTGTCAGCGACAAAGGCGCAAATATCGGCCAGGTGCCTGAAAACGTGGTGAGCTAGTCCTGTAAAGGAGTCGGCGGAGTCGACAGTAGCGTTGACATCCTGGGCCCAGTACGCGCCATCCATTAAGGTGCGACGTCTAGTACTCAGCGACGCCATGATATCGTGATAAGCAAAGTATCGGAGCAAAAACGCTCCATCGGTCGTACGGAGCAGTCTAGATGATCCTAAGTGATTGACGAGATGGCCCGCTCCTTGTAGATGGAGCAGCCACCGTGAGGTATCACCTCGAATGACCTCCGCAGTGCTAATGACGAGTGCACAGGCAACAGTTGTCTCGGTGACGGCGTTCTTAGTGATGGCTTCTGCCACGCCTCGGGTTACCTGGTTCTCGAAATTTAGACGAGCTTCTGGCGTCACGGGAACAGTGGGGGCGGTAGCGTCGAAATGGAACGAAGCGTAGGCGAAGAGGGCATGAAGAAGGGACGGGTCCACGATAGCCATAGGAAGCAACACAGAACAGAAACTGCTGCCATCTTGCTGCAGGATAGAGCAGAGAGGGGCCACATGGTCTAGAAAGTACCTGAGTAGGACCCGCTCTATACCGTCCCACGAACCCGAGACAACGGGAATGGATGGTTTGCTGCTAACCAAGGTTCCGGTCCGTTGGGCAACTTTGTCATCGTTATCTGTTGAGCTACTAGTCGCTTGGCTGGTGGAATCGCTATCATCCCTGGAAGGCTGAAGATTGGTAATCTCCTGTTCTCCCCCAGCTTTCCGCCGTGATGGGCGAGTGGCAACTCTCCGCAAAGGTCGCTGCTCACAGACTAGCCCAAGCCGGACACAAGATCTGCAGCGGCCGTCGGGGCTCGAGAGCTGGCCGTCACACTTCTTCTTCCTAGCCTTACATGTCAAGCAGCCCGACCGGACACGGCCGTCGACGGCAAACCGCCGGCGTATGGGGCGGTCAGTGACTCCAGGAGACTGCCCTGTAGGTGTGAAAGTGAAACGACTTGGTTTTGTCATTAGGACAGCAAGACTTGTCGTCCTGTCCACGGGGGTTGTTAAGATGCAATAGAAGGTTGTTAGGGGCAAATATCATTCATACCCGTGTTGATTCATAGTCACCCCGCCTCTTCTCCACTGGTACCGAGGGCTGGTGAAGGCAAAAAGCCGCCCGATGCGCCAGGCAATGATTCGATAGTAGATTACTGGGTGGAGAAGCTCGTATTCATTATCTTATCTACACTGGTATCTCCACAACCAAGATATCTTTCCCCGGATTCCCCAGGCGAACAAGTGATAGCGACTTATCTACATGTCCAGATGGTCACATAAAAGTTACAAAACTCGGGCGAGGTCTTCCTCGATCCAGTTTTCATTTTATGCCCGTCAACAAATTCGGTTATAATCAATTACTCCGAGTAAGCGTTTGCTCGAGTTGAAAAAGGGACGTTACCCCTGACATCGATTTGAAAATGTCGGACACCGATAAGTCCCAGCTGCCAGAGAAGAACATGACGACGGCGCCTGCCAATGTCTCCGATGGCCAGGTACTCGAAGCCAATACGGCTGGCTCTCGTGACAAGCTGAAGTCAAGACACTTGTATATGATTGCCCTGGGAGGTAAGAAAACTGTCTGTCTTTCGCTGTCGAGCGCCCTTGCATGAAACATTGACTAACGACAGGAACAATTACCACGACGCGCAGGATGCATTGGAACTGCATATCTGGTGGGCACTGGTAAAACCCTAAACAGAGGCGGCCCTGCCCTCACCTTCGCGGGTTTCGTCGTCATGTGTTCCGTCGTTTGGGTCTTTTCGACCCTTCTTTTTGAAATGGCAGCCTGTATCCCACTGAACGGCGCAGCTCCAGACCACTATTCGGCACGTTTTCTCTCCAAGTCGTTCGGCTTTGCCATGGGCTGGAACTACTGGTATGCGTATTCAATTCTAGTTCCTTTCGAAATAACCGTGGCCACGATGGTAATCCAGTATTGGAGCCCTCCTGTCAACGATGCCGTCTTTATCTCTATTTTCTTTGTTGTCATTTCTGCCCTAAATTATCTGCCGGTTGGAAACAGTGGAGAAGCGGAATTCGCTTTCTCCTCTCTCAAGCTCACCTTGCTTATTGGAATGATCATTCTATCCTTCGTTATCGCTGCAGGAGGAGGCCCTTCGGGTGTTCTTGCTGGGTCTAAATACTGGAATAACCCAGGTCCAGCTAATTCTTGGATTGTCGAGGGAGGCACAGGACAGTTTGTAGCCTTCGTTGGGGTGCTTGTTAGCATTGTCCTGCCTGTAAGGTTTCCCCGCTCTATGTCTCTTGGCCATTTCGAATTAATTTAACTTCGCATCCTAATTAGCTCGCCTTTGCTGTCGAAATGGTGGCTACCTGCGGCGGCGAGACCTGGAATCCCAGAAAAACAATACCCAATGCCGCGAAAGCCTTCGCCGTCCGCATGTCTGTCTTCTACGTACTCCCCATGCTTGGAGTCACGCTAATGTGCCCGTCTGATGCCCCGGGACTTACCTCCGGGGGCGCTGGCGCCGGGTCATCGCCCTTTGTCATCGGTATCAAGACCGCGGGCATTAAAGTCCTCGACCACATCGTGAATGCAGTCATTCTATGTTCTGCATGGTCATCCGGCAACGTATACATGTATCTGTCTTCCCGTGCAATATACTCTCTAGCCACGTCTGGGAACGCGCCCAAGATCTTTGCTAGAACAAATCGATGGGGCGTCCGCTACTTCGCAGTGACGAGCTGTACTGTTATCACGCTTCTGGCGTATTTGAATGTGAGTTCCAGCTCCGGCCAGGTATTTAACTGGCTAGTCAATATGATCAACATGGCTGCCTTCTTTTCATGGGTTCTACTGTCGTTTGCCTACGTTCGATTTCGAGCTGCCCTCGAGGTGCAGGGCGCGGATCGTTCAAGCCTACCCTATCTCTCGGTGTGCGGAAAGCCAGGTGCATATTTCTGCATTTTCTTCTTCACGATTCTCGGGCTCTTGAACGGATTCTATGTCTTCTTTCCGTCAGAGTGGAGTGTCTCGGACTTTCTGACAGCGTACATTGGCACTGTTTTGTTTGTGGTCTTGTACGTTGGACACAAGCTCACTGTTGGTCGGAAGGATCCGTGGATTATTCCTGCTGAAGAGATTGACTTGGTGTATTATCCTGATCGGGCCATTGAGTCGTCGGTTCCGACTGATGTTGAATCTGTGGGATCATTCTCACAAACTTTGAAGAGTCTTTTTGGAAAGTCTGGTTAGCCTGGCTTTCTTGGGTGTATTATTAGACATTGTGTTAGAGTGTTTTGATATATACAAAAGGTAGACTATTGATTGGATTGGTTTTTCCCGTTACTTTATGAATTATAGATTCATCATTTGGCTTATCGCTTATTACCCCTGCCCGCAGTACCTATAGCTTAAAGGGTTTAAAGCCACGATTGATTGGCATCATCCCCAGTTAAAAGATCAAAGAATTTTGCTCGCTAGTTGGTACAGAGGTCTCCAGTAGACCTACCCTAATAGATGCAATAAATTACAGCTTCTCCGAGTCCTTCTGCATCCCCTGTTGAACCCAAGCCCTAGTCTGTGCCGCACTCTTCTCCATAGCATCCTTATCCTTCAAAAGATCCTTAATAGTATGCGGACTCGGGACATGTCGTCCATTCTCGACACCCTCCCTTTGCGCCATCCTATCCTCCCACGCCTTCAAATGCGGAAACTCTTCAATATCAACACCAGCCCACCCAGCAGCAGCCACCCAACCCCAATGCGAGATATCCGCAATCGACACATGATCCCCAACAAGATACCCAGACTTCGACTGCGACAGATGCTTATCCAACACACTGTACAAACGTCTCGTCTCATTGACATACCGATTAACCCCGTATTCGATGCGCTCGGGAGCGTAGCGCGAGAAATGGTTCGCTTGTCCTTGCATTGGCCCTACACCAGCATTCTGGAAGTACAGCCAGCTGCCCATCTCGTAGTATTCGCGGGTTCCCTTGGGGAAGGAGATCTTGTGGTCTTTGTCGTATTGTTCGACTAGGTAGGTTAGGATGCTGCCGGATTCGAAGAGACGGATCTTCTGTCCGTCTGTGAACGTATCTGTTAAAGCGGGGATGCGGCCGTTGGGGTTAATTTCGAGGAACCATCTGGTTTGGTTAGAGTGTGCTTCTATGTTTTCGGAATTGGAGGCGTACGGTTCTTTCTGAACGTTCTTGGACATGTCTATTTTTTCGACCTTGTATGGGAGTCTGGTTATTGGTAGCTAGTTAGCTAGCTAGACTTTTAAAACGTCTATAAGGCGACATACCCAAGCTCCTCCAGCGCAATGGAGATCTTAATCCCATTGGGAGTTTGCGCTGTGTAGAGGGTGATATCTGGACGGTTGCTCATATTGGCTTTTGAGGATATACTCCGATGATAGCTGTATATTGGTGGAAGTATGCACTGGCAATTCTTAAGGATGCTGAGATCAGAAAGTAGAAACCGAGAGCGAAGAAGCATCATTTATTTAACTATTCTACCCCGCGGTTGATGATTAATTGAGCGAACAAGAGCTATGATGTCACTTCAACATTCATTTCTAAGCATTTGAGGTATTTCTAAGCTCGTATCACCCAAGTGTGACCAAGTGCAGAAGATGCAACTGGTAAAAACAGGCTAATTAGGGCTAAATCGAAGGTGCTGGCAAGTAGAAAGAAAAAAGAAAAAAGCAACGAGGGCCAGCATACGCTGACTAATCTTCCTTCCGAAACCGGCTTGACTCACTTTCTGAGTCGTTTGTTTTCTGACACTTTCAATTGTCACTTCTTGGGCGATCACTTCAATTCACTAATTCCATGATGAAGAGAGAGGATATTGTCTATTTTGGTGCTGGCCCTGCAGCCCTGCCCACGGATGTTCTATCCACGGCAGCAGAAGCTCTGCAGAACTATGATGGCACTGGATTGTGAGTGTATACTCTCGGTCTATCAGGCCATTGCTGACTTCCCTAGGGGCGTGGCGGAGCATAGCCATCGCAGCCAAATTGCAACCGATATTCTGAATACGATGAAAGCTGACCTGACGAGCTTCCTCGAAATACCCCCCACCCACGAGATCCTGATCATGCAAGGTGATTCGCTATCATTCCTCTTATCCGCATTGTAACTGACAATGGAAAAGGCGGAGGATCTGGAGAATTCGATGCGACTGTATACAATTCAGTCGCGATCTGGGTTGAGAAGCAGAGACAGCAACTTCTGCAAGGTGGGGCAAGCGAGGATGAAGTGGTTAAGAAGCTACAAGAGAAACTTAAGGACCTCCGTCTGGACTACCTCGTTACTGGATCTTGGTCGCAGAAAGCTAGCCAAGAGGCTGTTCGATTGCTCGGATCAGACCATGTCAATGTTGCTACTGATGCTAGGAAGGCGAACAATGGAAAATTCGGAACAATCCCGCCGGAGTCGACATGGCAATTGAGCGATGCGCCTGCTATGGTGTATCTTTGTGAGAATGAGACTGTCGATGGTGTCGAGTTCCCTAATTTTCCCAAGGTCTTGGAATCGAAATCAGCCGATGATAAGACGATTGTCGTTGGAGACTTTTCGTCGACGATCCTGTCGCGCAGAATCCCGTTCGATCAGTTCTCACTTATTTTCTTCGGCGCTCAGAAGAACCTCGGTATGCCTGGTATCACACCGGTGATTATCAAGAAAAGTCTCCTTTCGGTCTTGAGTCAAGCTTCTCCCGAGACTGTTCGTAAGCTAGGTCTCCCAGTTGCGCCTACTATTCTTGACTATGCGGTTGCGGCAAAGAACAACAGTCTCTACAATACTTTGAGCATATTTGAGTACGATTCACTGCCATGCTGTAATCTGTAACTCTACTAATTTGTACTCAGCGTCTTCGTCGCTGGTCAGGTTCTCAAGAAACTACTTGCCTCGTTCCCGGATAAAGTCCACGGCCAGGAACTCGTGGCTGGAAAGAAAGCAGACCTACTTTACAATGCACTCGATGCGTATCCGGAAGTATACAAAGTCGTCCCCGAGAAGAGCGTCCGCTCTAGGATGAACATCTGTTTCCGTGTTATCAAGGTAGAGCCCAACACATCGAGATACAAAAACCAGAAATTAATCAACTGCAACAGGGCGGCAATATCGACGAAGCCGAGAAAGCTTTCTTGAAAGGTGCCTCGGAGAAAGGCCTATTAGCTGAAAGGCCACAGGAGCGTAGGAGGTAAGTACCACCTACAATAAATACTAAGCGCTTCAACCGAGCGCATACACTAACGACGGCCCTCACAGGAATGCGAGCATCCAATTACAATGCCATCCCAGAAGCTGGTGTCGAGAAATTAGTTGCCTATCTTAAGGAGTTCGCGACCTCGCCGTAAGAAGTCCACATATTACAACCCAACCAGCCCCATGGGGTGGCTCTCCTAATATTTCCTTATCTTTGATGAGACAAAAATTTGGGTTAAGCCATGTACCGCTGCTTTCAACAATACATGCCACATGCCATGCAAGACAGATGATACAGTGCGGGTTGTTATGATAAGACTTTGCAGGGAGGAAGGTTGCCAGATTCGGGAAATGAATGACAGCCATCAGACCAAGCGACCACGATGTTACATCGTCTCGTTTCCTACCAAGCACAGTATTTTGTGAGCCGCACTTCAACCACATGGAGGGACATCCACGGTCCATATCTTAGTAACCGATACTATTCAACACCGTTGCATGGATACGAGTCACTTATTATGTATTCTACCTAATCAAGATAAGCTTGTGTTTACCATAAAATGAGGACCTATGAATTCCAGATATGGTTAGTTTGATATATGGACGTATGAAGACTGAGTCCAGAATATCAACAACGATATTTATATACTACCCAATGCCTTGACAAAAAGACATACATGCTTACACAGACAGACAAGTAGCTAGCCCGCTGAAAACAAAACAGCTAATATGTATAGCGAATGCAAAACCAGCGTTTATGTATATGCCAAATCCCAGCACCGAAACTCGTCACACGTGAATTGGAGAATCCAACTGCCTACCAAGAGAAACTCTCCTCGATGTAGTCAATATGGGTCGGACCCTGCCTCTTCCTACAAACCCTTCTCACATCGTCGCTAAGACTCCCGTTCCCACAAACAACAACGCCCATAGCCCCGATCTGGTTCTCAGTCTCCATGCCAACAAGGGTGTCGATATTCGGTCGACCGGGGAACATCTGCACCGTTGAACTGGGACTTTGAATTTCCCTTGTGTTTCTCGGTCTCGTAATAAAAAGGACGATGCGGAGGACCTCGCGTCGGCCTTCCATAGCGAGAATGCTGGTCATCCAGGGACGGATCCACTCAAGATGTTCGGGGGACTGGATGATCCAGACGAGGGTTATTCTGCGAGCAGCGACTGTTCCCTCGGCGTAACCTCGGACGAGATGTTGGACGAAGGGAACCTGATGCGTGATGCCGACACCTCCGGCGAAGAGGAGGACAGTGCCGTAGGAGTCTAGCGAGTGGGTTTCGCCGTAGGGCCCTTCAGCGAAGGCAGCGAGGGAGATTTTAAGATCGGGAGCACGTTCAGCTCGTTGGAAGAGTTTATCTGTGAAGCCTGTTCTGCGACGGACGAGGAGAGAGATGGTTTCCTTTTGAAGGGACATCATGTCTTGCTTTGTCATTGGCATTTTCTCGTCCGTGATGTCCTCTTCGACGCCGCCCCAGCCAATCGAGAATGGGTGTGCTGTCCAGAGTCCGATTGATGGCATGTAGAGGTACATGTGTTGGCCTGGTCGGTAGGTCCAGGGACGGGTCAATTTTAGTGTGATTCGCATGGCGTCGCCTGGTAGCGCCTCGACCGTTGCGGTGGTGGGCTTTCTTCCGCAGTTACGGTATAAGAGTATTGCGAGGCGTGCTCCGCGCTTTAGATTTTGTTAGCTAGATACGATACTTGTGTAGGCGAATTGCATACCTCGAGCGCCCACAGGATGATGGCGGCTAGCAAGTAGGCTTGTGCTACAAGACCTTTGAGATGGATCCAGAGCCAAGCGAAAGCAACGACTACCATAGCAATGTGCAGGTGAAGGAAAGTCTCATAGAATGCATGGCGGATTGCCGATGGTGAATGTACCATGAGTCCAACGAAGCAGCAGCCAGCCTTACACCAATTAGCCAAATAGAAAAAAATACCATCTGGGTTATTTGCATCACTTACAATCAAACCAGATAATATAAACGATGATTTAAACGATTCAGTGACAGCAGTCGGACCCTCTGCCGAAATTAGCATCAACGCTTGTCACTAGGAAAAGAAAATGTTACATACTTAATTGATACTTAGGAATAACCCACGAAAAAACATGAATCATAGTCTCAATAACCACAACCCGGCCCAGCCATCGGTGGATGAGATTCCAAGTGTCAAACGGGACATGAAGAAGCGTGATCAATGGATTGTTCCGGCCAGCCATGAGCACAAGAGGAATCAAGTTAACAGTAGCCATTGTACCCGTACGATTCCGGACAACACCCGCAAGGGTTTCCTCATCCTTCTTGTACGGAACAGTAACCACACAAAGCACAGCATTCATGACGATAATGCTAAAGACGATGAGGGCATGGAATCGACTTGGTAAATTGCCCATATTGATAGCAGTCGAGAGCTGAAATTCACGGTTATGCCGAACTCGAAACAGCGGAGCATAGATCAAGTGATCTTTGAGTTTGGCGAACCTCGAATCTGTCGAGGCGAAGTATCGCTGTTGCCCATTGTTGAAGCTTGACAGTCGTCTCAGATGCCCGGAAAAGCGAAATCCCATCTGCCATATATAGATGAAAGCTGCCATACAACCGAGCACAAAGAGGGAGATGCGAGCAAGGTCATCGTTGAGCATCTCGAAGAACATGAAACTTGAATCCTTGCCATGGCCATGACGTTTTCCTAAGTCCTCCACTGCATGACCTAGTCCTGCCAGGGACAGAAACAGAAATGGATAAAACATCGTGTCTCTGAAATCTCCTTTCAAAGCAGATTCCAAATAGTGGGCTATCTTTTGATCCTATCCGTTCGGTACGAGTCCAGCTCGAAAGGTCGGATGGCAAGGGTTAAGAAGCCAGCTGTGTCAGGATTTACCTGCAGCCTGGCCGTGCGGTCGGATAAGATGACGAAAGGCAGTATGTCAAATGATCGAAGATAGGAGTCTTCAATATCGTTAAGGATCGTTGGCGTTCCAAGGAAAATCAACGCTCGGGCTCAAAAAAGATCGCAGGGAATGTTCTATAAGGCGAAGGAATGAATGAACACCGAGAAAACAACGCCAATGCAATCGACGGCACTCAATGCCGAAATAACACGCCGCAAATATTTCGAAGGGGGGTTAACGTTGGAGGGCGACGAAAGGAATGTGGTGACCCAGTCACCTTGACAAGCAAAGACGCTAGCAAAAATTGCCCAATTGAAGCAAAGAGAGAGCGAGATCGAAGAAACCTGTTCGAAAGAGAGTAGGAACAGGAAAGAGAGTAAAGGAAAGAGAGCAGATGACCGGATCTTCCCCCCAAAGAGTGTGAGGTCTGGATGAACAGGAAAACTGGAACGAACGCTGGCGAGAACCGCACAGCCAAGGGATAAGTTCAGGCAAATCTGCGCTGAATTGCCGGCTCCTTGCCCATTTGGGGAATTGGCTGTTTTGCAGAGGCTGGTCCCATTAGTTCTGTGGAGATCTTGGCCCACTGGAAGCCCCTAGCGTGTCGAGTCATGGCAGTATCAGGAAGGGAGAATGGAATGACGTTGCGGCAAACACATCCACCGGCGCTGAATGGCCAAGGATGAAACGGTAAAGGGTAACAAGAAGACGGGCGATGAGGCGATGAGTCGATGAAGAAATGATCCACTATACTCAAACTAAGTCTTAGTTTGTTTGAGATTGTCGGGTCTCCTGGCTTTCCCCAACCAATCTCACCGCAGAAATGAATTGAAGCGCGGGATTGGCGACGCATAGGCAAAAACATAAGTGGGATCAATCAGATCTTGCATCAGTTACACAATGGTGCAGAAGGATAATGGCATTCATGGTGACATCTTTCTGTAGTAGCAATTTAGGCACTTGACGATTCGATTCCTTCTGGCCGAACAGATAGTATTATTCTGCAACTAATCTCTCTATTATGCCGTTAATCTCGAGGCAATGTCGAGGCAAGTTGTCACTCCACTCTCCAGGAGTTGCTGAGACCTCTACTCCATCAAACGAAGGAGATAGATTAAGCGCTGACCCGATGGACTTGTCTCCATTCAAATTGAGCAATCTCCGTGTCCGAAACAGTCTGGCCAGCCACACACAGGTCAATTTCTCAGCCCTTATTGCAATTTGGCAAAAATCCACGGCGCCACGTGAAACTTACCAGCGTCTCTGCAGCTTGAATGAAGAAATGCAGATCTATGCAGTATGCACCCAATTCCAACCTACACCGGCTAAATCTGTTCAGAATGTTGAATAGTCTCAACCACCTATGTCATCTACATCCAAGATTCAAAAAAGGTAACTATAATATGAGAACTACGTACAGCGACACAAATACAAATGACACCACCGACCGAAAAAGCACTGGGTATCGTTCAAAAAAACACAAACAATACGCAAATCATGAAACCAACGCATTTCCACAGAAGGCTAGAACGGCGACAAGAATTGCTGACCGGTTGCATCTAGGTTGCAATGTGGCAGATGAACTCCCAAAAAGACGGGATGATAATGGAGGATACTACCAAAAACAAATACTCAAGTCCAACTTTCCCAAACTCCACAGGCTAAAAAAAGATATCGTCAAGAACGTCATCCAGAAGTAGCCACAACACGGGTCCATCCAACAATTGAATAAACTTTGAGGTTATGATATCCTCAGAAGCAATTGAGCTCATCTTCACTGTCATCGTCTTGTGAACAAGGAATCACAGACCGCGTCCGCACAACTCGAGGAACAACGGGTGCGGTTTGTTTTCGAGGAGGGTTCCGTCTAAGTGTTGTAGGCAATCGTGAAGTAGTAGAGCGTGTCGACCTGCGAAGAGAAACCGTACTGTTCTGCCCGGCAAAGTCGTGGTGCCTTGTAGAATCTCTTTTCTTGGTAATCACGACCTCGATATTCCCTGTAGACCCCGGATCCATAATCTCGCGTGCCGCTCGCCTTGGTATTTCCCGGGTCTGGGTAAACTCTCCTTGTGTGCCACGTCTAGTCCGCATGTAGGCCGCTGGAGGCGCAGAATTTAACTCGCAGGTCTCATGGCTGACCAGGGACTCCGCATCATCACCCGAATTGGTTTCCTCACCGGAATATACTGATACTGGAGTCGAGCATTGTCGTTTACTAGACCTTGACAAGGAATCGCTTCTTGCTCTCTTCAGTGAAACAGACGGAGCCGATGAGGTCATGCTTGACGCAGAATCTCCAGACGGAGATAGTCTAGGTGAGTCGCTAGTCGTTGAGTCCGCAATCGTCGATGGTGGTCTCCGAATTGCACCAAAATGTTTTGAGGACACCTCTACTGCTTTGGCTTTCAACATGGGTGGTGTTGTGGCAACCCACTCACCGATACTGTCTTCCCATCGATATAGCCCACTATTGTTACCCATCTGTCCATCTGCCGTCCCGTGTCTCCTGCCTTGCTCGTGTTGGAATGACACGGCCTTTTCTTGGACTTCAACCGCCCAGACGTGGTCGTCTGGATCCACTGTTGTCTCAGCAAGGTCCATGGCAGTCTCTGCTGCTACTTTACCAAGCAGGATGGAAAGCCCTCGATTATCGCTTAATCGAATAAGACTGGAAATCTTAGAGCGAATTTCTGGAGACGTGCGCGTCTGATCCGACTTGTGGACGTGCTCATAACAATGAAACACCTGACGGACCAACGTTGCCAGTTCCTTGATGACATCCGATCGAGAAGATAATAATGTGAAGAACGCTTCCACATTTTCCCATGACATAGGTTCGGGCCAACGGATGTTTTCAGGCGCACCCTCACCACATTGCAGCAAGCAATGACCTAACAGAACGTAGCCTCGTCGTAAGAATTGTGGCATGGGAAAGTCCGCGTTCTTGGGCGGTGGTCTCATCTCAACCTCCCGTTGGACTGTAAATGCCAGAAACTTGACAAATTCTTTCATCTTCATACTAATGGCCCGTTCTTCAGCCGCGGGGTTATGAGATCGTGCGAGGTGTATTCCGCATAACGCGGCCATAAGGCTTAGAGTAAGATTGCTAAGAGCATCCTGTATTGGGATAGGGCATGGTAATTGCTCCTCAATTGAAGCAGACGCATTCGTTGTAGAAGTACGGGTCGCCTTCAAATGCAGATAACGTGCTCGGCCCAACGATCTCCCATCCACGGGAGTTGTATTTATTGCCAGACATGAATTACCGGCACAAAGGATTACAGCCTCAATCAAGGATTTAGCCGCAGTCGAATTCTCGTCCCCAGTTGAGAAAGAAGTAATCGCAGCATCCACACACTTCTTCCATGGCTTAGTGACCATCCATTCTGGAGGCATAACCCTGCGACGAAGCAGTTTTTCCAGTTCGTTAAAAACAAAGGAGCACCGGTCAGTACGTGAATAATAAGTACTCAATATCTGAATAGGATCGTCGCAGTGGGTTGACGACTTGGCTGGGTAGAATGTTGTTGGGTAGTCATAAAACTCGACGGTGGATAAACACTTTGACGATAAAAGCTCAAAAGCATCTAGTTCGTGGTGATTCATGCATTCCTCCAGTAATCGACATGCAGCCAACTTTGTGACCCATTGTCTCTGTATCATCTCCGATACCATATAAATACCCTGAGCTCGAACAGCTTCGCGGAGTGGCCGCCATCCACCTCCTCCAGGAGCATAATATGATTCCAACTCAGATAAGTATGCATCGCACATATCCTCTTCATTCTCCCCATCCTCTTCATCCTGTATCCTCTGTTCTTCCTCAATGAACTCTGGAAGACGGCGCACAACCATGGACATAAGTGATCGAGCCCCCTCGGTCTGCTCCCACGGCAGAATATGACCCCGGGTATTGCTCAAAAACTTAAGAAATACACGATCGAGAAGATGCGCAATATTAATGAACTCCGTATCCCCGGACATATCAACCACCTCCTTCCAGGAACCCTGATACGCAGGAAAACTCGGGTTATTCGTTCGCGACGTCCTCCGCCCTTTACAAACCCCAGGAAAAGAATTGCGAAGCTCAGGCGGTCTAAAAGACTGCTTCTGCGCACTCGCTCGACCCAGAGCCTCTCGAGTTGTTTTCCCCGTAATCAAGGGCGTAGCAATCTCAATCGCACCTGGCAACAGCGTCTTATTCAATTCTGGGCTCCGCATGGTAACCCGATTGCGCCTTCTGCCACGACTGCCCTCCACCCGAGTTGAATATTTGTGTCGAACGCGGCGTTTATCCGGTACCCAGGCAGGATCGTCCCCGTCACCGTCTGAGTAGCTGCCGCCATCCTCCACTGTCGATACGCGTGTAGGGTCCAAGTCGCATGTTTCGGCCTTTCCTTTCGGTTTGGAAGACGATATCATAGACAGATTCTCGTTGTGTTTTTCTAATCGGCGGTAGATGGATGTTAGAGGACGGAGCATGCGATTCGCCCATTTCGCGCTCGGTCGGATATCCTCCATATTGAAGGTATGTACAGTCGAAGGGGCTCTTATATGGAAATAATATCAGCTTTGGCCTTGAAAAGAGAACCCTTTCCCTTGTTCCCGTACCCAGATTCAACTTCTTCAAAGATCCATGTTTCGGTTATGCCCGCTTCAAAGAGGTAGCTCCGTGGAACGCTTAAACTCCCAATGGTGTATTTTGATACTGCAGAGTAGAAAGACAAAGGTAATTATAGGTATAATACAATTAAACCCAAAAAACTAAAAGTAAACAGGCTAATAACGAGATACAAGCTTGGAAGATGCAAGGAAGGGAGATACTACGAGGGATTGTTTTTCTGCCATCACAGAAAGTAAACATTGCCTACCGCCTTCCTATTGAGGTTCCATCTAGTAGCTCCAACCTTGGTTCCTTATGCAGCAAATTTGTGTGGAGTGCATAGTTCATTAGAATGCATATCTACCTAAGTAACCCCAGTCATATATAGTACACTACACTGAATACAAATCACCCATCCCTGCTATGCACGTTCCTAGTCCAATCCCAATAGGTGTTTTATGAACCCAAAACAAACATGAAATGCCAAAGAGTAGAGAGATGTCTACAATTCATATCCCACCAATATTCACTTGAATATAAACTCAAGCAATAACAAAGTATAATGTTTTGCTGTTAAGACATGATCACTGAATAAAAAAAAGTTTTGATGCCGTGCAAGCTACTCCCTTAAGCAGAGGACTTCTTGGAGCCACGGAGCTTGGGGTTACTTGCAGCAGTGCGCTTCTTCTGCTTGGAGCGAGAAGCACTAGAATCGCCGCCCTCAATAAACTTCAGCAACTCATCAACACTGCGGGAGTCCAGGGTCGGGTTGGCTGCATCAGTTCCAGCAGTTTGAGTTTGAGAGACGGACTGGCCAACCTGGGGTTGGACTCTTGTCCCAAGAGTACGAGTAGCCATATTGATCCTGCGAAGACGGCGAGCCTGGATGTCCTTAGCGTGTTTGGCAATGGACACAGCGTTCTGGGTGAGCTGCTCAAGCCAGGTCTCCGCCTCCTTGGTGTTTCGATCTTCGGGACCAAGCTGGCTCAGGAAGATGTTGTAGGCATCGCGCATCTTGCCAACAGCAGCCTTGGAGTCCTGGTCCAGGGCGAGCGCTTGTGCCAGTTGGAACAAGATAGTAGCAGTGTTGATCGACTGCTTGCCGAAGAGATTCTCGCAAACGACAAGGGACGCCTCAAACCACTTGCGGGAGTCGGAGTACTGCTTGAGGTGCTGCAGCATCACAGCGGCATTATTCATGGTGGTAATGGAGTCGGGATGGTCGGGTCCATAGATAATCTTCCAGAGGTCCATCGCATGTCGGATGTAGGCCAGAGCAGTCTTGGTGTTTCCGGAAGCATGCTCGAAAAGACTGAGGTTAAGGTAACTCAGGATAGCATCTGCAGAGTCGACACCCAACGTACGCTCAGTCACGATAACGGCTTTACGTGCCAGCTCCACGGCAGCATCCTTCTCCTCAGTCTGGTAATACAGCATGGAGAGTTGGTGGTAGAGCTTGGCAACCTCCGGGTGAAGGATACCATAGATCTGCTCATACAGGGAAAGAGACTCCAAGATAAGCTCCTGGCCCAATTGCTTCTGGTTCTGCATGAGGGAGATACGTCCAGCCTCCAAGGCCTCCTCGGCGAACGAGCTCCTCGGAGAAGCATCCTTAACATGGGGAACAACGTTGAGGATATCATCAGGAACAAAGGTGTTAACTGGTGTATCAGCCGCAGCATGGTTAGGGGAGCTGGAGTTGCCACCCTTCTTTTTCTTCTTCTTGCTGCCCTCGTCCTGCGACGTGCCATTGGCACCATTCGTGGCAGGAAGCTCCTTCTTGGCTGCTTGCGACTTCGTGAAGACGAAGTCACGAGCGCCAAGCTGGAGACCAAGCTTAATAGAAATATCACGGAGAAGCTGCAAGTGTCGCAGGGAGTTGAACCACCCAGACTCAAGGGTGAAGCGGTACCTGATCCTGACCTGCTTCTCAATCTCTGCCCGGAGGGTAGCAGGGGTGACCTTCTCGAAAGAGAAGTTGCCCTCCGAATAGACCTCACGAAGAGCTTGGTCAATCTCAGGGCGTGGATCAGGGTTAATGTCGGTGCCAAGAAGACAGTTCAACAAGTGAGAGACACAGGGCGCGACAAAAGGCACAGGCACATTGCGGAGGTGCTGGTTAGCAATGTGTTTGAAGGCACGGGCAATCATCTCCTGCACCAAAAGAGTCATCAGGGCCTGCAAACGAGCTCCCTTCTCCTTGGTTTGCTCAGCCACTTTGCCGAGGTACCGCATGTTAATACCGCGCTTATGCAAGAGTTGAGTCAAAGATTGTCCGTCCATGGGGAAGCCAACTTCACCGTCGTGAAGGTCTTGGATGAGCTCAGGAATGACCTTGGACCGCAGGTAATCACACGCTTCACGGACTTCCTTTTCGTCGGCTGCCCATTGTTCCTTCTCCTCCTTGGTCTGAGGGACCTGACCATTGCAAACATCAGGGTTGAGTGCGAGGTTGAATCCGGAGATATCAACGCGTTCCCGGTCGAGCTTCTCTTCACTCTTCTCCTCGGAATCATCGGCTTTGGAGGACTCCTCCTTAGCAGCAGCTTCCTCCTCAGCCTTAGCGGCACGGCGGCGTTCAACCTCCGCCTTCACATACTGGCTCATATGGTGCCTCCAGTACGACTCAACGAGTTCCAATCTCAAAACTGACATTCGATGAGGATATTCCTCACTGCCTTTCTCTTCTTGCCACGTGACATCCAAAGGAGTCAACCTGTACAGGTCAAGAACATACTTTCTGCCATCGGTACCCAAAAAGCCCTTGGTTTCCACGCTACCTTCAAGATCGTGACGCTTACCATCCTTGTCCCAGACAGGATGGTTCTTAATCCGGAGAGCCTTGGAGAGCTTCTCGAAGACAGGGGCGAAATCAGGGTGTTGCACAATGACCTCCCTGCCTTCCACACCACCGTAGTCGATTTGGTGCTCACCAGGCTCGCGCTGTTTGAAGATACCAGGCACAATACTCTGTCCCACAATACGCTTGCCAAGGTAATCAACGACCACAGTTCCAGGCGTGAACAGGCCGGGGATGTCTAGCTGGTTGACAGCCTTAATTCCCAGGACGTCCTTGCCGACAGCAGTGCGGGCTGCCTCATCGCCGCCCTCGGAAGTAAAAGTGCCAGCACCATCAGCGCCGAATGAATAGAAGATATTATTATATACGAAAATCTGAGCGTCGAGAGGATCATTAGGGTTCAAGGGTGCGACTTCACCCCTTGCCACTAGCACGGCACCACGAGCCGCGGCCTCATTATAATCGGCAAACAGCTTGGAGGTTAGACGTTCTCGGAACACTCTATCCTGTACGTTATCGTGGGGGAGTTCCCGAGTGGTCTGGAACTCTTCGTTCCAGTCCCTCAGGGTTTCCGCGTTGTCCACACCAGAGATCAAATAGTTCTCTTGGGAACGAGTGATATCTGCCTGGTGGGCATTGAGGGAAGGCTGAGGAACCAGCCATGGGTTGTTGGGGATGGCGTTCTGGAAAGGGAAGGTGGTCAGAAGGTCTTTCTTGTTGTTGGACTCCTGTAGAGCCTTGAAAGCAGCGTCAAACGAGGGTGATAGGTGAGAGATCAAAGTAAGCAGCGAATGAGCGCTAGCCTTCTTGGGCATGGCCTTGGGGAAAGGATCAAACTTGACATTGGAGCATTTGTTCACGTAAAAGCCAGAAGCATGGGCAGTGATCTGGAATTGCTCGCCCTCATTGGTGGTAACCTGGAGGTAGAGCAAATGACCCTTCTGGCGGAGGTGGTATGGGACGGGGTTCCACGGAGACAGCGCAATGGATTTGACTGTCTTTGGGAGAGGGGTCTCTGGTTTTGGGAGGACGGTCTGAAGAGAAGAGACGCCACCAATGTCATATTTCGACAGAAAATGTTCCTTCTCTGAACCGGCAGCCGCCTCAGCCTCCGCCGCGATGGCGTCATGCAGGGACAAGCCAGCGTGGATGCCCTGAAGGGAGTCGACACGATCGCCAGCAGCACCGACCAGCTCTCGTACCCTAACAACGTGCATCCGTGCCTCTTTCTCGGTGTATGGATCCTCCACCAGAACGATCTCGGAGTCAGCCTTCAGACCCTCGACCTCCGAAAGTTCAGCAAAATCGTTTATGCGCTTGCCATTGCATTCCAGATGGAAGCAAGTATACTGGAAGGTGCCCGGGAGCTCGATAATAGACTGGCGGACATCTTGGACTTGTTCCTGATTTGACACCTAAACAAGGGAAGAGTCAATTAAACAAAAAAGCTTTCGAAATAATTGTTTCCATAGGTCAACACCCACCATTACTTGGATCTTGTAGGGCTCATGGGGAAGCTTCACAGAGACCTGGAAAAGACCTTGGTCTTCTGCCGCTGATTAGGACAAATACCCGCGAAACTCGAATGCGAATTCGACATACCTCCATGGACCTCCCCTTCCTGTCCCTCCTCTGGTTTGTTTCCATTAACCTGCTGCTCAGTCACTTGAGCTTGGGGAGTCTCTGTTCAAGTTAGCTGGTTTGCTCGGTTCGTTCTAGGTCGCTAGCAAGCTGGAAGCTCAAGGCAGATGGGTTGGTAAAGCTTTGAGAGAACGGACCTTTGGAGTGCTCCGCCTGGCCATTTGTTTGTGCCATGATTGATTAATCGATTGAAGTTGACAAAGGAGGGAAGCTAAAAGATTAAACCGCGACGTTTGCTTTCGACGGTAGTTGGTCTAAAGAACAAATGGAGAAACAAACCCCGGTGCTAGGGAATAGGAATATAGTACAAGTCGGGAGGGGGGGAAGAAAACAAAAAAGGAAACCCCAATACCCCAGACAGATAACGGAGAAAAAATAAGAATACAATAAGAACGAAGAGAGCGAGAGAGAAAAACTTCCAAGATTTGAAGCTGGAGAAAAGAAGAAAAACGAGAAAAATTGGCGGGAAGCGGAAATTCCCCTCGGAAGGGTTCGGAGTTGTGGAAATTCCCTTCTCCACATTCTCTGTCTGTCTCTCTGTACAGTATTTCCTTATCATTGATTTTCCTGTTTCTTGTTCTTTTGCTGGTCTATTGTACAGTACTTTTTATATGTCTTCGGGCCGACTGTTGGGTCACGAAATGCCGAGGGATACCTACTGCAATCCCAATACTGACACCCTAGATTTACTATCAAACTCCCAGTAGATCTGCGCATCGAGACACATCAAGACATATCCAGAGAGCAACCGATTCTGGCCGAGCAGTCACAATCTTTCACTGATTGGGAATTTTTATCAAGTCCCTCTCCAGAAAGTCGCATGCAATTCTTGTCAACCACGGCACGATCCATTAAGTAATGGAGTCAGAATGCAGGAGTACCGGCACTATATCCGAGGGCTTCACTATGCGTCCATTTGAAAAATGTCTGTTGTTTATGGTGCTGAACTCAAGTAGTCACCTTGATCTCAGCCTGTTTCTTGTTGTTTGAATGGTGTAGTCTTGACTTCCAGCTCTGTCCTTGCTTCTCTCGTTTGTCTTGGCTGTGACCTTGGATGCACCCCGGTTCATTGGGTAAAACGGTAGTCGGCTAGATGAAGTTTGAAATGCTTGACTAGATGGATGGAGATTTGTTGTGTTCTGGTCATCTCGAATGCTCTCAGTGCCATATCGAAGCCTTGTGAAATTGAAGAATGATTGTAGACTGGAACAGAGTAAGAGAACAGTATATTTATCCAACGGTACTGGTAGCTCTATCCCACAGTTTCCATCTTGACTCATAGTCTTGAGCAATAAATAGCGTGGAATATATCTCCAATCACACTAAATAGACCAAAAACACATGAGAACAGGTGATAACCAGAATAATGGAAGCTAAGCTCATACCAAGATGCAATAGAAAACCCCCAGGTACAGTGCATAATTACATAAGCCAGCCACTTCCACCTCCACAAAATACGAAGCCTCACTTTAGACCTTATTCTTCTCCGTCCTGCTTGTCCCCTTCTCCTGTGTGTCAATTTCTTGTTTAGTTGTGGATATCGTCTAACATTCATTGTCTTTAATTGTTTCATTCACTCGTTTATCCTGGTTATAGGCACTTGTTCAGTGCACAATTGCCAAACCCCTATTACGTGCACAGCCACTCGCCAGCTATAATCTTAATAAGTGGACTCATAACAAACCTCACACGCTCTTTTGATCTGATTTTATTTTTTTTTTTTTCTTTCTCTCTTTCAATCTTCATTTGCGGTTATCGCGTAAAGCGACAAAATGGTGTTGAATCGCCATCTCCAGCGGTCTTTTGCCCTCCGCGCTAGAGTGGCCAGTCCGCTGAGAGTAACTCGGACCATCCCGTATTATCAAAAACGGTTTAATTCCAATCCAAACCCGGGGCAGGTGAATCCAGACCCAATGGATCAGGATGGCCCCGATGAGGACGGGGGGAAACGCAAAGGACGCGACGATGATCCTACTCTTAAGTCTACCATTTTAAAGATGATGGAGACGGCTGCTACTACTTTTGCCTCGATTGCTATTCTAGGGTACGTAGCTATCTACCTAGTTTAATGCTGTCGCCTGCTGACCGCTACAGCGCTGCGGGATACTCGTACCACAAGTACTACAAGTACTTAGTACTCGAGAAAATGGACAATGCGTTTAGACCTGGTGACCCTGCGCTTGAAGTCGCAGGGGTTGAAACTGGGAAGAACCGTTTCCGTAATTTAGAGCATTGGGTTGTTCGTGAAGAACAAGAGAAGTTGGACCGGATCATTTCCGGGGAAGCGCGCGGCCATTATTATCTGATAATTGGCGAGAAGGGGACCGGAAAGACTTCGATGATTCTGGAAGCGATGCGCAAAATTAACGGTGACGGGGTGTCCCTCTTTGAAGCTCATGCTGATCTTGAAATCTTTCGGATAAGACTCGGGAAAGCCCTGGACTATGAGTTTCACGAAGAGTGGGTTCTTATTTCGTAGCTTGTTCGATCACAATAGAGGCTAATCCCCTGAAATAGCTATATCGGGAGCCTTTTCAGCATCAAGGGCCCCCGCGATACAACGCCACTTCTGGATATAGAGCGCGCATTCAACAAAATGGAAAAGGTCGCCGTTGCCAGAAGAAAAGAAGGCCGACCACCATTAGTGTTGATAATGAACAGCGCACACTTTGTTAGGGATGACCATGATGGCCAAGATCTTCTCGAAATGTTCCAACAGCGGGCAGAACAATGGGCTGCTAGCGGCTTGGTGACAACAGGTAAGCTTATCTCAATGAACCACGAAAATTGTCTGCCGATACCTGTAATGTTGACAAAGTGTAAAAGTATTCAACAGCGACGAGTACTGGGTATACGAGAGGTTGAAGCGGTACGCAACAAGAATGGAAGTCATTCCCGTAACAGACCTGCCGAAAGACAAGGCTATCGCAGCCTTTAAGAGTTTCCGTCACCACTATGCTAATGAGGAACTGCCTCAGCAAACACTTGAAGCTGTTTACAAAAAAGTGGGCGGACGGCTATCGTACTTGAACTGGGTTGCAAAGTCCGACGACGTCCTGAAACTCTGTGACTACATCTGCGAAATGGAAAAGACCTGGTTCCTTAACAAATGCTGGATTCTTGGAAGAGAAATGGATGACGATGTGATGGATGAGCAGAAATACTCGGTAAGTCCCTTCCCACATGACGACCTATAAACCCTAACAGAAACCCAGTCTGCAGCAATGGTCCTCGCCAAAGCCCTCGTAGATGCGGAAGATGAAATGGAGACAACTTATGACCCAGAACGGGGCCACATCCTCCCCGAGGTCCCGCTCCACAAGGCACGTCAAATCATGACCAGAGCAGATTTCATTCAAAGATACGACCAAGATAATCTCTTTACGATCGATTCGCGCGCCATGGTCCGCGCCGATTCAGTCCCTATGCAGCAAGCGTTCCGGGAGATCTGCTCGCAGCCTGGATTCGATGATTACCTTGAGGGTACACTGGATCGAATTGGCGATATTGAGAGCTTGGGAAGAACGCGCGAGCTTACGATTAAGGATCTTTGGGATCAGGGTAAGTATAGGATTGTTGTTCGTGATACTAAAGGACGGGAGAGCGGGACTGTTGAGTTTTCGGTTAAAGAGAAGGAGGGCGAGGAGGATGATTAGACTTGGATCCTGAGATACTGGTATCTTGGATTGGATATTGTGAATAATTATACGATGTCACTATTATTAGAAGACGGTACTGTAATAAAATCAATTATATGTCTTGTATTAACTCTATACACTCCCTGGAAAATAATATTTACTGCATGCGGCGCCGATGGACAGAGTGACATCATCACCCAAACAAAAACATTTCTTCCACGACAACGCTTTTTTGCACTACTTCGGCCCCATACCATCTTCCACAAAACCACATCTCCTCTCAAAAGACATCCGAGAATCCACAAAAACATCTGCTTCCCAACCAGATATCCCCAGTTATGACCCCTCGCAAGAAAAATGTCAAATCACCGCGGAAGCAGCCTGCCCGCACTGGCGACGCGGCCAAGCCAGGAAAACAACAACCAAGCTCGCGAATAGCCCGTATCCCAGCACCGATCAGATACATTTTCCTGCTCTTAACCAGCCTGGGTCTAAGCTCGGGTCTCTTCTCTCTCACTTCTGAAGTGACCCTCGACAAATTGCGGCCTTTGAACAAAGACCTCGAGGAATGGGAGGTTGCAGGATTGGTAGCTTGGAAAGGAATTGAGCTTGGTCTTGCCTGGACCATGGGATTGAATGGTATGGATACATAAGTGTACGAAGGATATTGGAACTAACAGACATTCCAGTCCACGAAACCTCAACCCTAATGTTCCTTACGCACCTCCCCACCTTCACTCTTCTCTCCTGGTTCTACAATATCAACCCCACAACAATTTTAGTTTCCTACGCGATAACTATCATCTCCTCGGCTCTCCCGTTTGCCCTCTTCCGCAAGCACAAGTCATCAAATAACCGAACGGAGCAAGCCCCATCAATCCTCCAAGACATCCCAACAACAATCTACACCACCCTATGCGCAACGTCCGTCTTCTCTCTCGTCCTCTACACTAGCTACGCCACCTTCCTACCTGCCCAGCTAGCCACGCACTTCATCAACATCCCTGATATCTCGGTAACGCATGCTGGCGCCGCAGGCTGGCCGACCTTATTCGTCACCTTGCTCCCGGCTGGTTGGGCCGCGAGGAATTTCCTCTTTGCTGCCTGGGCCCGTGCTGCTGTTGCGGATGGCAAGGTTGATGAGAACCTTGTTAGCAAGGATGGCGAGTACCTGGTTTGTGTCCTGCATAGGAAGACATGGGGCACCTTGGCGCGTAGTACGAGGGTGCTTGTTGGTAGGACCTTTGTCATGGTGGCTATGATGCTGGTGAATACTGTTGTTCAAGTGGTGGGGACTGTCGAGGGAGTTAGGGTTGAAGGAGCTGCGATTTGG
>MVGC01000192.1:0-41649 GCA_003589665.1 Aspergillus sclerotialis | reverse complement strand
TGTGGTTTGTTGTTGTTGGGTCGGTTGTAGACATTTTGAATATGATAGTAAATAGGTTTTTGGTGGGAATTTATTTGGATTAACTGATAAAAGGTGTAAAGTAGAGGATGGGAAAGTTATGAGAAGATGAAATAGGAAGAAGTGCTAAGGCTGTAGGAAGGTTAACGGGAGCTCATCACATGCAGAAAGCGGTGTGATGTACCTAATTCCGCTGTACATATCAAGAAGGATTCTAGATGTTAGAGAACTACAAACACTCTGACATTGAACTTGTCTATGGCGAATAATTTCCATTAATGCAATCATGGTCATCTTTCATAGCTCGTAATTCACCAAGCCTTTCTTTTTCCCAGCATTCCAAGGAGATATAAACAAGAATAGAAAACTGAACATAGAGTCGAAAGCAACGCTCATCGACATTTCAAACGCCCAATTATTAAAAACAATGTGATGCTTTGTTTCTGTTTACCATCTTACCATCCCCGTTTAGCCAGCTTGTCGGCATCCTGCATCTGGGAGACATTGATACCGACAATAGCCTCTCCCAGTCCCTCACTGACCTCAGCAAGGACCTTGGGGTCCTTGTAGTGCGTCACAGCCTGGACAATAGCCTTGGCACGCTTCTTAGGGTCGCCTGACTTGAAGATACCCGATCCGACAAACACTCCGTCGCAGCCCAGCTGCATCATGAGCGCCGCATCAGCGGGAGTAGCAACACCACCGGCCGCAAAGTTGACTACCGGTAGACGACCCTTCTCGCTGTCTCACGGAGAAGCTCATACGAGCAGCCCAGCTCGCGAGCGAAAAGTCGCAACTCAGGCTCGGGGTCCGGGGAGGACTGGAGCAGTGCTTTGGCACGGGCAATCTGAGAGTTGACAGTGCGCATGTGCTTCACAGCCTCCACAACATCGCCGGTTCCGGCCTCACCCTTAGTGCGGATCATAGCAGCACCCTCGGAGATACGGCGGAGGGCCTCCCCTAGGTTCCGGCAGCCACAGACAAAGGGGACCTTGTAGTTGGACTTGATAACATGGTAGAGGTCGTCGGCCGGAGTAAGGACTTCGGACTCGTCAATGTAGTCGATACCAATGGCTTCGAGAATCTGATCAGTGGGGATGTATGGTTAGCTATCTGTCCCACCAAAAGGACCATGAAAAGCGGCTTCTTACCTGGCACTCAACGAAGTGACCAATACGAGCCTTGGCCATAACCGGGATTGTTACGGCGTTCATAATCTCCTTGATCATGTTGGGGTCCGACATGCGGGCCACGCCACCCTGGGCCCTGATATCGGCCGGGACACGCTCGAGGGCCATGACAGCGGCAGCACCGGCTTCTTCAGCGATGCGGGCCTGTTTGCTGGGTTTAGAATGTGCGATCGATAGAAGCGAACAAGACGACCTTACCTGCTCCGCATTGACAACATCCATGATAACGCCGCCCTTCAACATCTGAGCGAGACCGGCCTTGACAGTGAAGTCGTTTGAAGAAGCCCCGTTCGAGGCACCATTCTGCTGAGACGCATGGTAAAAGGTTCAAAAAGATATGGAGAATACAGAGGAGAAGGAAGAAGAGGAACAAGGAGCGAGGAAAATAAAAGAAAGGAAAGTTAAAGAACGAGGGGTGAGTCAAAAGTGAGCAGATTATCAAGACTCCCTTCCCCGCCGACTTTTTTTTCTTCGTCCGCCCCGCGGAGGAGCGATCCAATCAGCATGCGCGTACTTTCCCGCGGGAACTGGATACGGGGCAATACAACTCTTCAAACAAAATTACCGTAAAATATTAGTCGCTTGTCAGGTGATCAGTGCTGACTCCGCATTCTTGTTATCACTGACCGCCTTCTGACGTCATTGGCTCCCTGTGTATCTAATGATCGCATTCGCAGCATCATCCATAAACAAACAGTCACCTCCCTCAATAGCCTATTATTCTGTTCTATTTCCAATTGACATAACATCCAAGCAAAATGGCATCTCTCCTCCTCTCTCGTGCCTCCGCGGCTGTTGGAATCGGCCTCGGCCTCTCTTTCTCCCTCCCCTCGTTCTCCCCCTTCCGCTCCGCCCCAATGCTATGCCAATACACCGCGCCCTACTACAGAACAGACTCTGCCGCAGCTCCGGAAACAGGGTGGAGTATTGGACCAAATGACCCTTTACTTCGAAAGCAGGGAAGGACAACCAACAATGTGTCGAAGGCCCGGACAATGCGCCAAGTTAGCTTGGGGAGTGTGCTCGGGTTACTGGTCGGCGTGGGATTAAGGGCGTTTTCAAGAGTTCTGGTTGTCTTGCTTGGTATTGGAGTTGTGGCTGTTGAGGTAGGCACTTCTTGATTGGAAAGCGGAAGTAAGATTGCTGACTTCCTTGGTAGTGGGCTGCGTCGAGAGGGTATAACCTTCTTCCTGTGAATACGATGCAAAAGTATGTCAAGAGCGTCGATCTGCATAAATCTATTACAGAGAATATGCCATTTAAGATTACCTTTGGGGCTACCATGGCTTTGGCTGCTTTTGCGCAGTTTTGATTTGGATATATCGAGGTGTGGGTTATAAACGGGATAGAACATGTTGAGTCGGACTGGAAGTTTGGGTCATATCAGTGTACCTATATATTATTAACGAAGAGAATGAAGAGGATATGCATCAACTCTGTTGGGTCTTTACACTTATGTTACATTTATGAAACCTATCGCTAAAGCAGTCTCTTAAGCCGGTGGCTCCATGGGGGAAGGCAGTACTGGATGCCACCTATAGCTGCATTCTAATACATCCTTTTTTATTGTCGAAGTTAGTCTTTGTACACAGCAAGGACAATTTACTATTGTGCTTGGGGTATCCGATCCAACTGATATATATTAAATACCTGTCCTCAATAACTTATTATACAAGGGTATCATGAATTCGCATAAGATGCATCCTGTCCTTCAATTCAACACCAAATCTTCCAGAACTCCCTCCATCTCCTCCCTGGACAAGGGAACCCCCAAGATCTCACTTCCGCTAGTATCCATTCGCGACGTAATCATCTGGTGGTCATGGAACTCCTTCAGCAAAGTCCGGAACATCATCTCCGACGAGGCGATGAATTCCTCAGACGCCTTCTGATACAACAACCGGAATTCGATGCCCGTCTCTTCGCCGGCCCCTTGGCCCTCTCTCCCAGTTCCTTGACCATCCATGTCATCATCCGAGTTATGCCCTTCATCCGTCATCGACAGCAGCTCTGCTAAGAGCACTCGGTACAAGTTGCGCGCGTTCTCGGGCAGACTCTTCAACACGAAACCAACACCGTCTTTGCCACCGGCACGACGAGACTTGCGACCAACCAGGCTGTGAACCTCCTCAACGACATCATTCTCGGAATCGAACGGCGTAAAGGTTGTACAGTCATGGAAAACAAAGTTGAATTGATCGCGCAGACTGATATCCCACATTAGCAAGAAATTCGGCGTGTCCGCTGTCGCCAGTAGGCGGATCTTCGGAGTTGCCGCTAATCGGGCAAGGAGAGCTTGGTTAACTGCGCGTCGAAGGGAAGGTGCATCGATAGAGTTTATCAGTACGTTTATTGGTTTCTGGGACGATCGTGACTTCAGTGCCGATTGCAACAATTCTAAAACCTCTACCGGCTGCGAGCCCAGTTTTGATGGGACATCACTGCCAAGGACAGCAGTCACAATAGTAGCAAAGATCGACCGTATAGAAATGTTCGGGGTATGGCCATTAACAATGACGATAGACGGGGGAGTAGAGCTGTGTGCGTGATAAAGCCAGTCCGCAAATTGCTGTATAAGTTTCCGCTTTGCCCCATAACCGTATAAGCAAATATTGAAGCCCTGATCAAACTCAAAGTTCCACTGCGGAAACGAACGTCTGTGTAAACCGGCAAGGAAGTCCTTCTGTTTCCCGCAAGGATCCACGTATTGCGAGAGCTTTTCGAAATATTCTTCATGTGTTAACAGAGGCACTTTGTTCAGCGTATTATTCGAAGTACGAGGCGGTCCACCGCGGTTCTGGAAGAAATATCGTTCGTGAGGCGGCAGCTCTCCTTCGGGAGTCGGGGACCGTTTATTCTTCGCGCCTTTCGGTCGTCCAGCGCGTCGCTTTGGTGTCGCTGGTGTCTTCTTGGTTTTCGCTGCTTCTCCCGAATCCGCTTCTACCGTCTCTAGCACACCTTCAGTTTCCTGTACAGGGGGATCTAATTGGCCATTCTCTTCTTCCAAAATCTCCTCCGCTAATTTATCAGCTCCGTCCCAGACGTCCTCGTCCTCCTGTTCGAACAAGACGCGTGCACTCTTCCGTTTAGCAGATCGATCGGCATTCTTTCCTCGGGATGGCGTAGAAACAGTGCTAGGTTTCGTAGGAGTCGAGAACAGTGCCTTGGCCTTAGCCTTGTGTGTAGGGGTTCTCAGCCAGATGCCTTCAATGTAGCAGGTGTGGTGCCATTTGGTTTTTGGGGCGTCGATCTCGTTCGTTTCGAGGCAGTAGGCTCAGGTGAGCCATCTCCGTTCACATTGCCGTTGGTAAATCCATTGACAGTGGTAGTTTTCTGTCTCTTGGGCGTCGAGACCTCGTCGAGACTGGAATCTGGTTGGGAGCGCTTCATTTCAGTGAGAATGGACTAAATAGCAATATTGACGTGGAGTGGAAATACCATTCGAACAGAGTAGAGATCTATACTGTTTGAGAAACGCTAATTAGCAGAGAAGCAAGGGGGTGCGGTAGTAAGAATGCGGTGTTTTGTTTCCCATTTCCCTTACACTTTTGGCGACTATTGCTGACTAAAAAGATCAATTTTCCAAACCCTATTTGGTACTTTGTACTTATAGGTGACCTACCTATATTACGCTCTTTTTATAAACAAAAACTATTTATAGCTTGTAAAAGATGTAGCATATCTTCCTATTTATCGCCTAATCGCTTCCCCATTCCTTTGCTAAAAATTGCTATGGTCCACTGCGTTCCCAAGCCCACATCCGGTTATATATAAAGTCAGGTAGGTCGCTCATCAATAGCATACACTCATGTTTCTAACACTTTCTCTTCCCTTTTCTTCCTCCTAAACAAAAGCAAACCTTCACTATCAGCTAACATAGTGCCCTGACTAGCTTAAATCCCTGTTTCTGCAATATAACCCCTTCCATGCCGATATGGAGATTATGCAAACGCACGAGGCCTTCAAAAAAACTGATGGCAGAATGAAATTTACCTATACTCAGATTTTTGCCAAACAAGATGGTATATTATATTCTGGTAAATGGACGGATCGATTTAATTTACCGAAGACTCTAGAGGATCTCCAAGAAATCAAGCAAATTCCAACGGAGGACAGGGGCCCAAAGATGAAGATTACTTGGTTAGCAGTGTATGTTAAAACACCAAGTCTCCTTGCGTATATCAATGGAAATCTCGAAAACCAGATCGCTCGTGAGATTGACACATGCGAAATCCTTCGCAAGAATCCTCACCCGAATATTGCGACCTATTATGGCTGTAAGGAGACTCACGGTCGAGTCTCAGGGCTATGCTTCAAGCGATATACATCTACGCTCCTTGAAGCCGTCAATCCTCAGTGCTTAGGAAAGAGCGCTTTCGTCTCTAGTGGGCGTGAACTGGTGAAAGAGAATATGAAAAGCAGCCTGGAAGAGATTCTAGCCGGCATCAAGCATCTTCACTCCCTTGGTCTCGTGCATAACGACATTAATCCTGCAAATATCATGCTTGACGAAGATGGTACATTTATTCTCATCGATTTTGATAGTTGTCGGTATATCGGGGAGTCATCACGCAAGACCGAAACGAAAAGAACACACCACTGGCACGACCCTTCTGTCGATATTGCACTTGAAAAAAACGACTTCGATGCTTTCAAAGATCTCCAAATTTGGTTGACTGGGTCGCCGGATGAAGAGTTTCTTTTCAAATAGTTACTTCCCTGCTAGCAGGAATTTTCTATTCAAGGAGGACAGTGTGGCTCGGCTTTGGCACCATAATTGCAGCCCCAATTCAGAAACACCAACCACATAGCCTGGGCAGAAATGTTTTCCAAGGCCACAAGCAATCTGCTTCCAGAGCCTATCAGAAATGCGCCCAGTTGTTTTGTCAAACAGAGTGACAGTAGTCTAACTTGATCAGGAAAGGGGCGCAAGCGCATCGACCATCCCACTCCTTTGGCATCTATTCATTACTTCGCCTCGAGCGTCATTCTATTCCATCTAACATCAAGAGCTGATTTTAGTGCCATGGCGGATAGTGTTGTTCCTAAGGTGGCACTCGCCACGTTAGCCGAACAGCATCTTAGAGCCCTCTGCGACACGGTGCAGTATATTCTCTCCACCCAGCGGGCTGAGTACGTCCTTGCTCAGGTAGCAGAGGGCATTCAGACAAAGGAGACTGCCCGGTATAAATTACATGGTTTGGATCCGCAAATTAAAAACAGAATCGAGCCAGGACTGGCGGCACTCAATCTGGTGAGAAGTTGGATGTCTGAGTTTCGCTTGGAAACCCTCGAAATCGACGCAAATGTAAGTCATCTGAGACCCTATGTAACTATTCGATACTCAATGTATACAGATATTGCAAGCATACCGAAACAGCAGTCCCGGCACAAAGGCGTTCAAACTGCGACTGATTGAGACCACTGCTGTGGTTGTCCACTCTCTTGCAGCACTTCTTTTTGAACACACAAACGACCCTCCTTACAAATATCCCTCGCCCACGAGGAAAGTTGTCATAGTGGATGGTCTAGCAGAAGTGAGCGACGAGCTTATCCCCACTCCCTTCCCGACATTTCTCTACCACAGGGACTATTTCGACCATGACTTGTACCCGATGGGCGTTGTGGATGTCGTAGCCTACTGGACAGAAACTCAGTTATTTGGCGGCGTCGTTGTTTTTGACCACGGCAAATCCGACGCAGAAGTGCGCTCCCTTCACCACACACGGGCACTCCCATGACTAACAATGTGTACAGTTTCTCGATGTTTCCCTCCACCCAGACTGCAGCTTCAAGGTCTTCAAACTGTCGGACGCCCAAATAGACCAGTTCATTGGCCTCAGCATGCACGGCAGCCTGCAGTCTCATCCCCGTTTCCAATTAAGCCAGAGCGCAATGCTGTCAGGCTCTTACCAGAGTTCACCATGCAACAGAACATATACCGCACTAGGAGAGATCGGAGAACCCGCGAACTACCCTCTGGCTGGCATCCAGTGGGGCGATTAGAGGACGACCCGCAGATAATGGAGTTTATGGAGAGATATAAGAATGGTGATTGGAAATATGGCTGTAACGAAATATAGGTCTAGGGAACTTTTCTTCTGCCAATGATTATATTCACGATACAGGCTGTTCTTCCCAAGGGGCGCAAGCAGCCCATTGACGAAACTTGTGATGGATAACCGACGTACTCGCGCCATCCAACGTGATGCGGATTAGAACATGTTATGCGAGTGTGGGAAGACAAAGTAATTGTAATCAATGTTTTAAACAGTTGCAGCCAATGTCCTGGCTGTGTTTTGCACTGATACTTTATGGACGTACATATGCGTGTAACTTCCTTGCTCCCCATGGCATTAGTTTTGAAGATTGTATTTAGGAAATTTCAGCACTATCTGAATTCCTACATTATTGGGTCGACGTTGTACTCTAAGCTGTTTGCGGACAACAGAGTTTGCCAATAATCCCACATGCTCGGGTCATTGCCTATGGGCAGAGTTTCTATTGGCATGGTCGATATGGTCGGATCTGTAGAAGGGAGCTGAATGTTATCCATACTTGACGACGAAGTATCATCTTGGCACACTGGGAGGGAATCAGAGTACACTGGGGCCAAGACAGTCGCATTCGCAGGCCGACCACTCATCGCTGCAGATGCTGAGTTGCCTGCATTTATCTCGTAGGTACTGGCATTGATGACGGTCGGATCTTTCTCAGCTCGACGTTTAGTATTGGCCAGTACTTCCCTCATCCTCTTCACCAGTCGTGGCACTGGGACCCGGCTTTTACCTCCCAATGTCGCCTCCTTGGCCTCCCACGCCTCGATGATCAGACGGGCAAATGCTGCTAGCATAGTACCATCTTCGTCCTCACGCAGTCTGGCGCCGAGCGCTCTCAGCCCCTCTGGACGTCCAAATATATCGTCGTGATTGCCCACGACTTCCCATGCTTGATCAGCGAGATCGCCTGTCGTCCTACAACGAAGATTGACAAACAGGTAAACATGTGCAAGGAAAGGAGCGTTTGCTGAAAGAAACCATGCATATCGCATCAACGACTGATCCCCGACACATCGATGGTATGCTTTGATTGCTTCAAGACAGATTCGCATGACTACTTCCTGGCGTTCCTTCACCTCGACGGGATTCACAGACCGACCACGGCGGGATAAGGAGGCATATGTAATGATCCTCATTTTGGTAATAGATTGTACGGCGTAGTAGTGGGTCAATGCGTGGAGAGGAAGGCGGCAGTCACAGTGAGATAGTTACCTCGCTTGGAGGTGTTCCTCGAATGTATCTATAGCCTCAAGCTTTTCGGAGACAGATATGGACGGGTTGCTGAACTCGGTCCATCCTTCTTCAAGACCTTTTTTGGCGCGAATCTGGCGAAGGAACTTGGCAATCTCGCACCTTACTAGGCAAAATATCATATCTGTGGCGCAATCGTGTTCCTGCGGTAGTGAATTGGCTTCGGGGCTAAGTTCGCTCTCATTAATATTAAGGGGCAGTTTGGCATTCCATGCATAGCTTAGGATAGGTGTGCCTGCCCCAGACATTTCCACCGCACGACTGTCTAATAAGACAGTTTGCCACCATATCCGACGTCGTATCTCAGTATCAAATGCTGATAGACCTCGGCCTTGGGTATTGCAATGCAAGCCATCCCTCTTAGCAATCCGATCAGCGATCGCAGTTAGACATAAGAATGAGCGTGGGTCGATTATTTTCATGGTAGAATACTTTGACGTAAGGTTTTTGACTTAGTGGTCGGCTCAGGGTTTGAGTAAGAGATAGATACTCACAAGGTAAAGTAGAAATGCCTGTAAGACAGTCAGATCCGAGGATTGCAGGAATCCACATTTTTGCAGCGCATATTGCGCGCCAGTAGTATATTGGGAAACCAGAGTTGAACGGGTCTCGTGCATAATAACCATGCATGCGCCATCAGTTATAGACTGAACTGCGTTGGCGTAAATGGCCAAGAACACAGCGTGGGTTGTGGGAGAGGCCCCAGATAAATCGGAAGCAAGACTTAGCAACTTCTGTTGGATAGTCGCGGCAGGGAATAGCTTCAGCAGTGGATGGACATTGTCCAGGAAGACCTGCCACAAATTGAACATCTGTAGAGGGGACGGATGAAGGCTTGGTAAATCAATTGAAACCCCTAAGCTGAAGGGGAAAACGCTTTCGCCAGTGCCGTAAGAGCTGCAATTTGTGGGTAGGATAGGGCATTGTTCTACCTCATCTTCTGATGACGATTCTAAAACACGCTCTGGCACCTACGGCTGAGTCAATCGTTGATCCTATTTACATTCAATAAAGCATGCTAACGTACTTCACGTACTCTGTCCGGTGATTGCACACTGTCCTGCCCCTGATCTCTGGCTGGTTGATCGTCTGCTTTGATCGCGATGATACAGATCGGCACTCTTTTGGGATGAGAGCAGTGTTATCTGCTTCTGCCACAGTATTGAGACTGTCGATATCGATGCCATAGCTCTTCAAGGCGGCCTCATATCGTCTCAGTCTCGCCAATAATACTGCCTCAGGAAATCTCCTTTTCCGAGGACGTGGCGCGGAAGGCAATGGTGCTGGAACGCAAGATACGCCACGGTTGGCACAATAAGTGCAAGGGTCCTTCTTGTCGCACTTGACCTTCCTCTGACGACACAATGCACAGGAGTGGCGGCTAAGGGAGTTAGTTAGGGTTTCTTTACTTGGGCTCTGCTTGTCGGGCATATTCATCTAGTCCAAGCTATGCAGAAATTAAGGAGTCGAAGTATTGACTCCGTATGAGCAGTGAAGTACTGTGCTGTCACATCATTAGCTAGGAGTAACAGATATAATATCAAAAGTTGAAGGAAGAAGTGCTTCGGTGCTGGTAGGTATCGGAGATTTAGAACTAGCCCGACGGTCACGTGGTCTCAATAGTCCGAGGCCGACGGAGTCGGACTAAAAGAATATCAGAGAATAACAAAGGCCCTTCTTATTTCGACGACAAACCGACGTTCCAATCGGTCCGATATGGCAGTCATAAAAGGAAACAATTATGACTATGCCGGCCCCGTTGCGACGGGTATATATACCCCAAGAATCTTGCGACCACCAGCCCTATCATGAGAAGTCAAGTCTTCCATTATGGCTACCGTCGGTCAACCCAGCTCGTTTCAGACCGGCATGACTCCCATGTCCGGTGATACAGCTAGCACGCCAGATATCACCGGCAGTGTCCCTAATAGCCAGCGTCCAACTGAGAAGTCCCAGGAGCCTGGCAACTCAGGTGTACCCAGGGGTCAGGCAGAAAACGAAGAATACCCCCCGACCTATGTTGCACTGACGATCATGGCGTCCTGTCTGATTTCCATTTTTTTGGTGTCGTTGGTGGGTTATTCGTCTCTTTGCCGAGTATGGAAAAGGTTGTCAAATAACGTTGAGCGCAGGATCGAACCATTGTCTCAACTGCCATTCCATACATTACCGATGAATTCCGTAAGTTAACCTTGGATTATTGTCTAAATATTGCGCTTTGCTCTAACTTACCAGAGTCAATTAATGACATCGGCTGGTACGGTTGTGCATACATGCTGGCCAATTGCGCCGTCCAACTCCTGTATGGCAAGATCTATAAGCTCTATTCAGTGAAGAATGTCTTTTTCGGCGCCATTATTATTTTTGAGGTGGGATCCGTGCTGTGTGGGGCAGCACCTACCTCAAAAGCGTTGATTATTGGAGGGGCCATCGCTGGTGCAGGCTCCTCTGGTGTCATGTCCGGTGTTATGCAGATAATGGTTCATACGGTCCCCCTGGCGAAGCGGCCGATATACTCGGGACTATTTAGCAGTGTCTTCGGGATCTCTTCCGTCGTTGGCCCGCTATTGGGGGGAGCCTTCACTGAAAGGGTGTCGTGGCGGTGGTGCTTTTATATTAATCTGCCTTTTGGCGCCGTCTCAATCGTGGCAGTCTTTTTCCTCATGAAGGCGCCCCCGGCTCATCAGCGAAGGCTACCATTCAAAGAACGACTCGATCAGCTCGACCCGATCGGTTTGCTCCTCTTTATTCCCTGTATAGTTTGTCTCATCCTCGCATTACAATGGGGCGGTGTCGTCTATTCTTGGAGCAACGCTCGCATCATCGTCCTATGGGTGGTATTCGGGATAACCCTCATTATATGGATAGCTGTGCAAGCATGGAAAAAGGATAACGCAACCGTTCCGCCGAGGGCTTTCTTCCAACGCAGCATTCTCGCCAGCTTTTCCTTTGCTATTACGGTCGCCTCGTCCATGATAATCCTGGTGTATTATGTCCCGCTTTGGTTCCAGGCCGTTAAAGGCGTCTCGCCTGTTAAATCCGGCCTGACCTTCCTACCGTTCGTTCTTGCCCTGGTTGTGGCTGCAATTATTGGCGGGCTTTTAACTCAGAGAATTGGCTACTATGTGCCGACCATGGTATGCACTAGTCTTGACTACGTTGCAGCCAAATACAGGACACCCCCGCTGGATCGGCCTGCAAGTTCTCTGCGGCTTTGGCATTGGTATAGGAATGCAACAAGCGAATTTAGCAGCACAAACTGTCCTTCCACGCCCTGATGTACCAGTCGGTATTGCACTGATGTTCTTCGCTCAGCAACTTGGCGGTGCCATTTTCCTGGCGGTTGGTCAGAGCGTGTTTACTCACGGGCTTATTAATGGTCTTACCGGTGTGAATGAGCTCAATCCAGGCAAGGTCGCCGAAGCCGGCGCAACCCAAATTAGGAATATGGTTCCGGAATCCTTGCTTCCCAAGGTCCTTGCGGCGTACAACATAGCGCTTACCCAGACGTGGTATATTTCTGTCGGGCTGATGTGCGCATCTATTGTGCCTACGTTGTGCATGGAATGGAAGAATATCAAGCGTAAAGAAGGCACCGGTAAACCCCAAACCCGCGGGACATCCGTACGGTGTGACTCGGATCGGCCAGATTACCCGACGTAAAACGACGCGGGGTTCAAAATTGGGGCCAACTTCCATGACCACCCCGGGATTGCGCAGTCACCTCAGTGAATGGGTTCAGTCTAGAGAGAACTATTTCCCGCTGTTAAAGCAAAAGTTCCTATAGTGAGTTTGCATAACCACGCTGTTTATCTACACTATGTTTATAGTATTCGCACTCTTCCCTGCCGAGCACTGATTGTACTGTAAGACGTCCAGCATTACTAACTGAAATAATCTGGCTATAGAAACTGTACCCTCTACCTGGTTTATAACTGAAGTTTGCCGGCGAAAGTACGTTATAGTGCAATCCCGCTGGTTTAATGAAGCCGAGCTGCATGGACCCGCTTACCTGCCGGCAGCCTGAACCTAAATCAGCTTCCCGAGACACAGAAATTCACGGGTCTCTGTCCGACGATAGTATTTTGGGTATAAAATGACCTAGGGATGCAAGGGCTATTGAAAAAGATATTGGCTCGTCTTTCGACTCATAACACCAGAAATACGGCAATACGGCAATACTGTGATTTATACCCCGTTTTACTCACCTGAGTTGATCCGTCTTCAGAAACACGACGAAGATGTCTGACTTAAAGATAACGCAGATCGACGTTTTCCAGGTCGATTTGCCTTACTCCGGTGGTGTCTACTATCTTTCAGGAGGACGAGCCATTACTCGTTTCGATGCCACCTTTGTCCGTGTCACCACGGACAGCGGCATCGAAGGTTGGGGCGAAAGCACTCCATTCGACAACTACATCGCTTCGCATGCCCGTGGTATTAGGGCCGCCATCGCAGAAATAGCCCCTAAGCTGATTGGCCTAGACCCTCGAAGGGTTGATCGAATCAATGACGCCATGGACGCAGCCCTACTTGGCAATGAGTCGGCGAAGTCCGCTATTGATATTGCCTGCTGGGATATCTTCGGCAAGTCAGTGGGACTTCCTGTGTGTGACTTGCTCGGCGGACGCACAGACACAAAGCTACCTGTGCTCGAGTCTATCCCTGTCGCAGATGCAGAGGGCACTCGCAAGCTTGTTACTAAGTCTCGAGAAGCTGGATAGACCGGATTCTCGGTCAAAATTGGAGAGGACCCTGTAGTCAATGCTGCACGTGTTCGAGCAGCGCTCGCAGACAAGAAACCCGGTGAAGTCTTCCTAATCGATGCCAACGGCGGAATGAGCGTGGACGCTGCGCTTCAGATGCTTAAGTTGCTTCCCGATGAATTGGATTTCATCCTGGAGGCTCCATGTGCTACGTACAGAGAGAGCATCTCCCTTCGACGCCGAACTAATGTCCCTATCATCTTCGATGAATTAGCATCTAATGAAAACACTATTGTGCAATTCATCGCGGATGACGCTGTCGAGGGTATTGGTCTGAAAATTTCGAAGACAGGCGGTTTGACGAGGAGTCGCCGTGTCCGGGACATCTGTCTAGCTGCAGGATATGTAATGTCTGTTCAGGATACAAGTGGCTCGGATATTGCATTCGCCGCTATTGTCCATCTCGGTCAGACAATTCCGACACGGAATTTGCGCTGCATTCTTGAGTGCCGTGCTATGTGCGATGGAAAAACTGCTGACGGCGCGTTTGATGTTCATGATGGACTCCTTTCCGCCCCGACTGCCCCCGGACTCGGTGTCACTCCTCGTATAGACGTGTTGGGTAAGCCAGTAGCTACCTATAATTGATCGAGTGTCTAGCATGGGCACTCAATCAAGAGTGTTAGGCCATAGTGTCTTGCATTATGGACTAATATTATTTTAATATCATCTTACGCAAAAGAGATGGCCTTTGAGTAAGACAGAGTAGCAATATTATGATTACACCAATGGCAGGTCCCAGCCCTAATACGTAAGTAAAGGTACCACTTCCATAGACCGGTGAAATTGAGATTCTTGAGATACAGTTCTAAATAGCTAAAAACGCTAGCAAGCTCTTCCTTCTTGATTGATATATTTTCTAGCTGCGTAGCATAGTAGGTGCGCTGTGTTGGAGTACAAGGACTGTCCACTGCCTAGCTGATGCTTTTTGGTATGTTCTTAATTGAACAAATTCTGACAATATCGGCATGTCACCCAGACTAAGGAGACGAAACGGACTATAGAACTAACTCGCAAGGTGCTCCTTTGCCAAGGGTATTAACCCATGCGGTACTCAGCCAAGACTTCGAGGCTAGATATTTCCCGACTGGGTAATTACAATATGACGAAATTTTATGGAAATTGCTCCCAGGTTCCTCAACACCAAGCATTGGCAAAGTCAAAAGAGTGCTGTGCCCAGAATCCCCGTGCGGACACGGGATAGGAACAAGAGTATATATAACCTACGGAAGTCATAATGAGTAGAGTAAGTCCGTACCCGTCTCTATTCTCCAAGCAAACAAAATGGCAGCACTCAAAACTCTCTTTCTTTTCGCTATAACCGCTGCGACAGCCCTTCCGTCGCCAATGGTTCTCGATCGTAAAGAGTCTCAGCCCTTATCGTCCAGCAACGCGCCATGGGATGCAGGTGCTACCACACAGTTCCCCATCCATCCCAGCTGCAATGTCACTCAGCGTCGCCAGATTGAACAAGGTCTAAACGAGACCGTGGAGCTAGCAGCTCACGCAAAGGCTCACATTCTCCGTTGGGGAAACGAAAGTGACATCTACCAGAAGTACTTTGGCAATCGACCGTCTCTGGAACCAATCGGTGCTTTTGACCTGATTGCCAAGGGAAATAGAGACGTATTATTTAGGTGTGATAACCCTGATGGTAACTGCCAACTTGAAGGTGAGCTTTATCACAAAAGTGCCTCCAGATCCCTTCGTCCAAGGATTAACAGAAGCAGGCTATGCAGGACATTGGCGAGGGGAGAATGGGACCGATGAGACCGTTATCTGTGAGCTGAGTTACCATACCCGTCGCTCTCTCACCACTATGTGCGCCTTGGGATACAATATCGCTGAATCCGAAACCAATGTCTTCTGGGCTTCAGATCTCATGCATCGTCTTTACCATATGCCGGCTTTTGGTCAGCATTGGGTCGATCATTATGCGGATGATTATGAGGAAGTGGTCGACATGGCCAAGAGCAATAAAACCTATTCGACACACGATTCGGAGGCATTGCAGTACTTTGCCCTCGAGACATATGCATATGATATTGCTGTTCCCGGCGTGGGATGTCCGGGTCCTCAGCATGACTCAAACCATGCTGAAGTCTCCGGTTCTTCTTCAGCTGGAGCTTCCCCCACATCGACTACCACTCAGTCGGCATCGGCGGCATCAGATATTCCCGAGGTTAGTTCCCTGTGATCGTCGATGGAAGAGAAGACTAACGGCCTCAGAACTGCCATACCCATGAAGGGGGAGTCTTACATTGCACCTAACATCCTAACGATGAGCCATTCCTGTGAAGATATTGTGGTGTAGATATCTCCCAGCGAAGATTGTTGGATCAGTGCGCAAACAGGACACATGAAATTAAGTAATTTCAACACTAGCATATTTCTTACCGGGGTTGAAATCGTCACGAATTCGTAGAACGCCTAAATAGTGAGCCGAGTTAAATAAGAGTTTGCCGCGTACATAAGAAGACAGACAGGCTTTCTAGTTAATCGGGAACTAACCTCATGTTCCTTTGGCGTAGCTTCGACCAGCCCAGCTTGGAGGAAGCTTAAATATTCGATGTTCGCTGAACATATTACAGACTTGAAATCTTGCGTGCTGACCAAAATGTGGTCTCTAGGTCTGAGCGACGCTTCTATCCCCTTCAGCGCTCAAAACAACAACATTTTGATGCCCATTGGAGTACAAATTTTGATTGGTTAAATATGCTCCTCCACAGATAATGTAGCCAATTAGAGCTATATAATCGAAGATGTATCTGGAGGCCTAAGTGGAGGCCGCTAAACTGTTCTCGTTCTGAGCGTCGAAGGAGGAAGCACAAGCCGAAGAAGACCCGAAGCTTAGCTTTCTCATCCAAGACTGACAAGATCGACAACGCCAAGAAACGTGCTCAGGCCCTGTCCTGCCTGGGGGTGCGCAACGCAAACCACATCCACAGAACCCGACTTTTCATTTCTATTACTTAACGTTATATGGAATACACAGAATCCTATTGATTAACCTATTTATTGATCCTCTCATATCAAGTACTGTGTTGAACTTCTTCTGGACGGAAAGAATACCTATTATTCCAGAGTGGACCTAGACTGGTTCTCGTTCCTCTCTATAACTGTACTTTTACGCGGGTCAGAAGAGGTCTACTTCCAAGATTCCCCGTGGAGTGGCGCGTTGGCGAGTCGATCATGAGGCCCACCTGCAAATTCCTCCTTAATAGCCAACAGGTGAGGTATCGCATCGCGGCTTTCTGAGTCGCACCAGGACGTCCACTGGGTGCAATCGGCTCTATTCGCTAATTTATTAATGCGAACAGTGTCATCGTACTATAGAGCTTGTGCCTTACGGAACCACGAATACATCCTGAAACAGCTGTCGCTCCCTCGGCAAACAACCGTACGGCATGGTGTCAGACACGCCGCTGGATCCAGCTGCAACACAGGCTCAGGCTCGCTCATGCCTAGTAGAAAAAGGTCAGTCACTATGGAAGAGATTCCGCGACCAATTCCATCTGCGTCCCACGGAAGACGACGAACCCCAGGACTGGTGGTTTGCGTCGACAGCTATCCCATTAGTCGCGGCCGCTATGGCGCCCTTTGCTAATGTTATGTCTGTCGTCGCTTTGGCCATGTCCTGGCGAGCTACAATTTATTACGATAAGATTGGTACGAACGGGCTCCCGGTGCAAGTCCCATATGATGACCCAACGTGGTACGGGCGGAAGATACGAGTGAGATATATGAGATATACATAGGCTAAGATCGGACGTACAGGACGGTAGCACTCAATGCGACATCCCTTGGCTGTGGTGTGATAGGGAATATTTTCTTATTGTGCAATTTTACCCGAGCGGTGCGATACATAATCGCACTTCCAGTGTCCATCGCCGTATGGTGGTTAGCGACGGGTATTGTGAGTCTGATGAACAGCCTGGCAGAGAGTCCTTGGATGCTAATTTCTCTAGTTGGTTGGACTTACGTCGGCCATGCACGTCTATGCTCCACCCGCCGGTCCAGATCACGTATACACCACGGCCTTCTATTTCGCTATTATTGCGGCATGCCTTTACTTCATCAACACTCTGATTCTTTCGATCAATCTCCTCGGTTACTTGCTGGGCCACTATCCACAGCACTTCGCCCTCACCGATAGTCAGCGAACCCTGATTCTGCAGACCACCGCATTCGGCATATGGCTGATCGTCGGAACGGTCATTTTCCAGAAACTCATTGGCATCTCTTGGGCCGATGCTTTGTATTTCTCGGATATTACGATTCTCACCCTGGGCTTTGGCGATATTACGGCCGAGACAGCTGTTGCTCGGGGAATTATCTTTCCCTATGCTGTCTTAGGCATCATCATGCTGGGTCTGGTTATCGGGAGTATCAACCGCATTTTCAATGAAATCGAATATCACAACGTCGTGCGAAAACGCATAGACCGGAAACGACAGGCCGTGGTCGAAAGATCCGAAACGTTAGAGGTCGCTTACCAACCCCGCCATAGCCGTGAATCGCACACAGTCAGCTCGAATACCGCATTCTGCCAGGGGCTCTTCAGCCAACAACAATCCGCCACAAAACAAGGGATAGAGCGGTTTCATGCGATGCGCGCCATCCAGAACGAGGTCGCTAAATTCCATCAATGGTACACGCTTTTCCAGTCTGTGATCGCGTTTGCAATTGTTTGGACATGTGGTGCCTTGGTCTTCAGCACTTTACAGGATGATTTGACTTACTTCGATGCCCTATACTTTAACTTCGTCTGTCTCTTGTCGGTTGGATACGGCGATATTACCCCGACAACAAACTCGGCTAGGGCTTTCTTTGTTCTTTGGTCAATTCTGGCCGTCCCAACTATGACGACTCTCATCTCCGAAATGAGCGACACTATAATCGCCGCGTTCAACCGTGCGACTAATTTTCTCGCGGGATGGTCAGTCCTCTCAAGATCGAATCAGACCCGAACACCGTTGATGAGAGTCCCCTTAATTCGGACTCTCCTCTGGCCCCGCAAACACAGACAGAGTATCTCCCGGGAACACGCCGATGAAGGAGGGGCCACGGATAACTCGTCGCAGCCAGAACGATCTTCATCCACAGCCGAATTGGAGAAGGAGCAGAAAGCAACAGACCTTGATGTGGCTTACAAACTGACGTTTGCCATTAAACGGGTCACTCAAGACGCGGTGCCCGGGAATTCACACAAGTACAGCTATGAAGAATGGGCGGAGTTCATGCATTTGATCCGGCTCAGCCACCATCGTCCAGATGAACTAACTGTGGACGAGGACGAATACGGGGTTTTAAACTGGGACTGGATCGGTGAACGGACTCCGATGCTGTCCACGCAAACAGAACCTGAGTGGATCCTAGATCGGCTCTGTGAGAGTATGATTCGGTTAGTCAGCTTACATGCCCAAAGGTGTATTGCTCGGAATGACGAGCAGAATGGGAAACTAGACGAGCATACCTTTACAATAGAGATGGATATTGAAGGTTCAACGGCTAATAGTTAGCTGCCGTCTATGCGCAATAATGCGAAAGACCCAATGGGCCTTTTTTCGGCCTCAACTCATGGGCGGATAAGTCAGACCTCAGCGAGAACACGAAAGCACGGTGTTGGCCGTTCAGAGGATGGAGACCGCAAGCAGACCGACAGGAGTAAAGACTGAGGATGGGCACCGATGACCGCAAAGGAAACCAGGGTACTTGCTGCTTCGCAAAGCGGACTGTATATGGGCGTGTGGCAGAGGCTCCGACAAACAGTCGATATCTGCCAGACCATTGCCGACGTCGATTCACCGCTCGATCAGTGCCGGCCCAATGATTTTCTCCCTGTTCATAACAGCTTGGTGGACACCGTGCCCGTGGTAATTATCTGCGTTCCCGTTGCGGGGCTCGTGGGCCCCGACAGATGCACTCGACGGAACTATTGCACTGAAAGTGCCTAAGTAGTTCTGATCATTATGTCCATACTGTACGGCGGCAAGGCTAGTTGATAGTGCACTCTACTTACTATGCCCCGTCGTTACAGGAACTTGAACGGTTGACTATCCTCTTGAGTCAAGTCGCTAGGATGCGATGACTGCTGAGATATGCGTACTAATATGGTCTCCCATTCGCCAGTTTCGTCTTGGCTGTATCTATGTTCGACATCTTTTTGGAATACAGAAACCCTCCGATAGAGATGAATATTTAATTACAATACTTGTTAGCAATCTACGTCATAACGAATGGTGCCTCAGAATACACACAGTTGTCCCGAATGACCTCCGAGTTTCGAGATTGTCAAGTATATCATATCATATCACTGCCACGAAAGGGTAATGTGAGTAGTAAATAATAATATAAGGTTATATTTTAGTCTTTTTCCGTCGCGAGCTGTTTATTAAAGACGCTCATAAAAGACGCTTATAGGAGCTTGAAAGAGATCTCGATAGAATCCTGGGGCTTTTCTAGTTTTCTAGGAACCAACCTTACTTTCCATTCCCTTCACTTTTTCTGTGATATCTTTGTACTGTAAGAGAATCAATCGCTAGTCTATAAAGCTAAGAATATAGTCCAGTATAAGAAGAGGCACACTGTGCTAGAGCTACAACTGATTATATAGACTTATGAACGTGTTAGCTTCTCGTGTATAATAGATAGATTTCCACTTGGCCTAGCAACCGTGGCGTGGTCTCTAGTCACTAGGATATATTCAACCTGTTGTGTGGTTGGGGGAGCCTTGAAGCCGTCAGTTTGAAGAGGTAGGGTTTGGAAAACGAACTTAGTGGGGCCATTCCGGACGTTGGCCGATGAGTTTCTCCGATTCCGCGATATCGGAGCACTTCTCGTGCTCATTTTATTTCTCTCATATCTACTTTCTTGCAATTGAGGGATTTACATGTACTTCTCGGTAGGAATTCTTCGTTCCTGCTACCAGGCTGTGCTTGTACTCCCGTACAGCCTAGGATAGACGGAATTGGCTCAAGGTTGACAGCCAGTCTCTTGAGTCATCGGAGCTGTTCAACGATCTATAAATTCATCCACTTCCCCATATACATTATTCCAATCCAGAACCTGACTCTATAGTGTTTGTAACTGCTACAAATTTAAAGAACTACGAGCTAACAATCCCCAGACCACCCAATGGCATCTCCCGCCCAATCAGCAGCCACCACAATGGCTGCATTCGCCAGGACCCTCAAGTCCCAAGTGCGCTATTACTCTGCTCCAGCGGACATGGCTATTCCTGCTTCTAAGCAGAAATTTATTCCAACTTCAGGGACATATCCGAAGGGGTTCTCTGTCTCAGGAACCCACGTCGGTGTAAAAACGTCCAACACCAAGTTCCCGGACCTAGCTCTCATCTCATCTGAGACTCCATGCTCGGCGGCGGCAGTGTTCACCACTAATAAATTCCAAGCTGCCCCTGTGCAAGTGAGCAGGGATATAATCCAAAGTCGTCAGGGGCAGGGCATCCGCTCTGTGGTTATTAATACTGGCTCTGCCAATGCTGTTACTGGAAAAGGCGGGCTTGAAGACGCGACTAGTATGGGCAAAAAGGTTGATGAATTGAATGGCCTCAACGAGCCTAGTACACTCGTCATGAGTACTGGCGTTATCGGTCAACGGTATGATCGACTCGCCTCGATGTAACAAAAGGTCAATAGCTCATTAACCGACGCAGACTCCCAATCTCGAAAATCCTCGCCAAAATCCCTACCGCGCACTCTAATCTTTCCTCGACCCACGACGCCTGGCTAACAACGGCCCGCGCAATCCTCACAACAGACACCTTCCCTAAGCTGCTCTCCCGGACATTCTCACTCCCATCCTCACCCGGCCGCACCTACAGCCTCGCGGGCATGACCAAAGGCGCAGGAATGATCCACCCTAACATGGCCACGCTCCTCGGGATACTCTGCACCGACGCCCCAATAGAAGCCTCCGCATTACAGTCTCTGCTTAAGCACTCGGTCTCTCGCTCGTTCAACTGCGTCTCTATTGACGGCGACACGAGCACAAACGATACAGTCACGATTCTAGCGAACGGAGCAGCCGGCGGCGCTCCTATCTCTTCCAGCTCGTCAAACGATTACGCTGCTATGCAGGATATTCTGACCTCGTTTATGCAATCACTTTCTCAACTCGTCGTTCGCGACGGCGAAGGCGCTACCAAGTTCGTCACTGTGCGTGTGCAGAACTCACCAGACTATGAGTCTGCGAAACTCATCGCTTCGACTATCGCCCGGTCGCCTCTCGTTAAGACAGCGCTGTATGGTCGTGATGCGAACTGGGGCCGTATTCTTTGCGCGATCGGATATACGCAAGGTGTTAAGGATGGCACTGTTGTTCCGGAGAGGACGAGCGTGAGCTTCCAGCCTGTGGATGGGAGTCCGATTCTCAAGCTTTTGGTTAATGGGGAGCCGGAGCAGGTAGATGAGCAGCGGGCTAGTGCGATTTTGCAGAATGAGGATTTGGAGATTGTGGTTGATCTTGGTGGTGGGGGGGAAGGTCAACAGGGACTCGGGGGTGAAGAGGCTGTGTATTGGTTCTGCGATTTTAGTCATGAGTATGTGACTATTAATGGGGACTATCGGACTTGAGGTTACTGTTGAGATTGGATGGTGATACCCATTATTGAGGGAACCGGCTATTTAGGCCAGGAATGTTGTCGTTTTTTATTGGATGAAACAACCGCACAAATTAGATTTAATTTATGTTTTTCAATATGGTTACAAACAGGTAGGTTGCTATGTACAGTTGTGGCTTCACTTCTTAGCGGCAAACTCAGAATGCTTACACCAAATAATTCTACCAATACACATCATTCCCAAAACTCGAATGTACGCCGACTCGAAGCTTCTAAACGCAAGCCACAACAGCAACATGCCCCCCTGTTAATGAAGAAATAAGAATGCACACCACGATCTCCTCATACTATTCATAAGGAATTCCTAGCTTAGCTGCCAGGGACAAGGCCCTTAAGACCCGCACCAATATCGCCTTCACGCGCGGCAATTTCGAAGTATCCGTAAATAATACTAGGATTTCGTAAGTATAAAGAAAGTCATACGGGTAGTGATTACTTACGTCACGGCCAGAAGAATACCGGTACCACTGCCCAGAGCTCCTAGGAGGTCAGATGCGACGGACAGAGCACCAATGCAAGCACCGCCGAAAGCGGCGGCGGTAGGGATAACACGCTTCAGCTCCTTGTACATGCTCTGCTCACGGTGACCGGCCATCACAAGTCCCTGGTCCTTGAGCTGCTTGGCAACATCACGAGGGGCAGAGCCAGAAACTTCAATCCAGGTTTTCGAGAAGAGAGCACAGGCAACGAGCATGAAACTGATGTAGACAGCAGTGTGAATCGGGTCCAGAATGGCTTCTTTGAAGTTGAGAGGAGGCGACATGTAATAAGCAATTCCGGAAGCAGCGTGGAGCTGAGCGGAACCCTCGCGTGGCTCCCAAACACCAAGGAGCTTGACCAGCAGGTTATCAGAGAAGCGCGAGTACAGCATTTGACTGATAAGGAAGATGTTGGAAGACAAAGCCGACTGGAGCATAATGGGCATGTTAGAGGTATAGAAGAGACGGACGGGGTAGGATCCACGCATTCCACGCTGGCGCGCAGACTTGACAGGAATCTCAACGCGGAAGCCCTGCAGATAGATGACGGCAGCGAAAACGATGAGAGTAGCCAACAGGTTCATGATGTTAGGAAGGTTCTGGCGGTAGAAAGCTTCCTGCAGAGCACGCTGCTTGTCGGGCCAGGTGAGCAGGAGGTGGAACAGAGCGATGATCGCACCCTCGAACTCAGGACCACGGCCAGTGTTGATGGTCGTGGGAGAGAATGCCTTCCAAACGATCGACTCGCAAATGTTGGTCGCGATGAAGAGCGAGATACCACTTCCAAGGCCATAACCCTTCTGGAGCAGCTCATCAAGGAGGATAACAACCAAGCCGGCAACAACCAGCTGGACGATCAACAGAACGCAAATACCGGCACCGAGATCGCTGGGCTGGCCATAGAGACCAGTGAGGACATAGACACAGGCCTGACCGAAGGAAAGGATGATAGCAAAGAGTTTCTGGGCGGTCTGGTAGAGTTCACGGTCGGTCTTGAGGTCCAGGTTGACGTCGATGAGGTGGGTACCAGCAAGGAGCTAGCACGCGCAAAATTAGCAGGGGATTCCCTTTCAGGAAGGCTACAAAACATACCTGGAAAACCATGCCGGAGGAGATGATGGGAGTGATACCCAATTCCATCAGTGTTCCTCTGTTACTGGCCAGCATCATACGCAGCCAATACAGGGGATCCGAGGTGTCAGAGGAGACAATGCCATACAAAGGCATCTGACTCATAACCAAGAAGATCAACAGGGTCAACTGAGAGTATTGTCAGCATCGAAAGCTGTCCCTTCCATCCCGGCATTCAGGGACCATACCCCAGTCCACATCAATTTCTGGTTAAAAGGGACCTTGGTTTCAGGAGCTGCCACCTCCGGGAGGAGGGGCGTAAAAGGCTTGATCAAGTCAAGGAAGCGAACTAGATTCCATAATCAGTATTTCTTGGTCAATTGAGGCTGGGGAACACGGGGTCGCAAGGGTGAAGTGATCGCATGGAGGAACTCACGGCCGCTCATGGTGAAGGTTGATCTCCCTAATTAATAAAGCTAAGAAAAAGAAAAGAAGCTGGAAGGAAGACCCAGCCAAATGAGTGGGAGAAAATTAGAAGAGAAGAAAGGAAATTAAAGGAGAGAGAGGAAGGGAAGAAGAGGCGAAGGTGTCGAGAACAGGAGTTGAAGGAACAAAATGAAGTTAAGATGAAGCCTCGCTGGCCACTTTTCCCTCCCGCGCTAACCCGTTAAGGCCACTTGGCTCTCTCCGCCAAAACACTGCCCTAAAACTACTGCTTCAATGCTCTATTTATGCTTTCAGCCAACTCTACAAATACTAATACAATGCCATTGTAATTGCCCGAATTATGTAGTTTGTTGTTCTATCATTTACAATTTCCCGAGTATATACAAAAGTCCTAGTAATAACGCCAAATCCCTAGTCCATCAACTTTGATGACAAATACCCAATATTTTCATTCCGTCCATTTACAGGGGCTTTTCAGACATATACAAAAAGGGGTTAGAAGCATCATGTATCGAGTTAGGGACCGACAAGACCAAGGCAGTCGTCGATCACCGTTTCCAGCTCGCCTAGACGCTCCTTTAGACCTTTGTTCTCATCCTTCAATACACCCAAGACGCTCCAGGCTTCCGAAGCTGGTACACCGTGGCAAATCGTACATTTTGACGAGTTTCCTTTTAAGGAATTAGCCAATCCTGTGGATGCGAGTCCTTTGACAACTCGGTCATATGCGGATTGACGCACAGGTGGTGCGGCAGCAGGTTTGCTCTCTTTCGGCAGTGGCATCATGGGACTCGAGGTCGGGGGAGATAGCATGATTTGCGATGGGCAGGGAGATGGCACAGTGACGGTCGAAGCAGGGGACCCAATACCATCCCGCGAAAACACGCTATCAGCGACACTCTCATCTCCGGACTCAAAGCCAGAATCCAACGTGCAGTTACTAGCACGCTTGAGGTTCATTTGAGGTGTTCTGAGATCAGATCCCAGGTCACTGGTTTCGTCCTCGCTGGACCTCACCAGCATGATACTGTGGCGATGTGTCTCATCATCTCTTTGACGAAGCTGCTTCTCCTGTTCTAGCTCATCCACCATTGCCTTCATGGCCTTGTCTTGTTGGAGAACCTTGTCGGCCACGCCCTCCAGTTGAGTCTTCAAATGCCCCACTCGCGTTTTAGTTTCCTCCAGCTCTTCTTGCTTTTCGTTCTTGTCCGCCATGGCTTCGTGTAATGCAAAAGTCCTTTGCTTGTAGGCCGCCTGCAGCCGTCGAATGAGGTTATCAGCATTGTTCCGAAGCGAATCAAAAGCTTCTTGATCACTCAAGTTGCTTGAGCCAGGTGGGAATAAAGCCGCGGTGATGTCCAGGTTCAGAAATTCGTCGTCAGCCGGCTCAGGGACTTCTTGTTTGGGCTCATCCGTTCGTTTCAACCCAAAAAAAGAGAATCTACTGGCGGTAGTGACTTGTTTCAACGGCGACGGTGGCGTCATGCGCTTCTCAGCACGGGTCATTGTTACAGGCGGGTTGAGCTCGCGCGAGCTCCTCTTTTCCATATTGCTGCCTTGAGTGGACGCTATATTACTCGAGTCCTGTAATGGTTGACGGACAACGCTCCAGTTCACGGGCTCCGACTTCCCCTGAAACCAATCGGAAAATATTCGGGCGCGTTCTCCAAGCTTCTTTTTGGTAGTGTTCGTCGCTGTGTTATCTTTATTCGAAATGTCTTCCAGGGTCTTTGACTGTTCTGCAAAAAGCTGCTCGGATGGCAGACAAGATTCCCGAGGAATGACTTCAGTGTTTGCACGACGGTGAGAGGAGTGCGAAACGAGCTTTGCTTCCGGTAATGGGGATATTAAGTTCGACGCGTCGGGTAGCGAAGTTGGAAAACTCTCGCGGGACTGGCTACGATCATGTTGATTGGATCTTTTATCATCGACTGGCGGAATTGTAGCAGTAGAATTTAAATTATCAACGGCGGCGGAAGACGTTGGTGAAGGGTGTTTGAGGTCTTGAAGCATGGTCCCAGGACTTCCTGGAGGATATGAAAGGGAATGGTCACTCGAGTCACTTGGCCTAGGCCCCGACTGTCACGTCAATTTGTTGGGTAATTGAATCCACGTCTTGAGCAGGCGACGAATGATGACACGGACAGGAGATGTCGATGGACAGCTGCTGTATTTCCTTTTCGCAGGTAGGACCGGCACTCAGGCGAATTCAGCAGGCACGGTATTCGAAGCGGGGGAGGCCTGCAATAAACACAAAACAAAACAATTCAGGAGAAACCTGAAAGCAGCCCCGAAGCTGCTAATGCCAAGGGATACTGTAGACAGGCGCACGTGCCCCAATATCAACAAAATGCGGTGAGGTTGAATAGTATTGAATTCTGTCTGAGACACCCACGATCTAGAGGAATAAGTAGCAGCTAGTTTCTTTCAAAATGCAGGAAATAAATTAGTGGGGGGACTTCCATTTTATTAGGAACTGAAATATGGCGAGGTTGGGCTTCTTAAAAGTCGTTCTTTGGAGACTATCCAAAAAATGCGGTGGCTGAACGTTGCTCTTGCTCCACCACAGACGGCAAAGTAGAACTCAAGCTGAAGTGGCCCTATGATTAGATCCTTGCCCCTTAGATTAAACTGTAATGAATGAATCGCTGCTGTTGACCAGACGGCGTACTATAGCTACTCAAAGTAGGCCCCGACATAATGTATGCGTGATCGATGAGCGTCATAGAACAACAGTCATCTATATCGAGATACAGAATCGAAAAGACGACAAATAATGCCGATATGGCATAGATTGCTCCACAGCCATGTGGCATACAAAGAATGTAACATTCCAAGCAAAACCTACCCAGATATCGACCTTGAGGGAACGAGCCATCCTAAATTCGGTAGTATTTAGAAACAATATACAAACTACAACTATGTGACCTCAAATTTTGTTTCCATTCCTGTATACCCAGGCTTCCTGCATCATGACAGTTATATATCCAAAATCTTGAAAGATTACCACTGTTGTGTGGCTGTATATTAGTGACTCTTGTCAAGAATGTGGAGTTTGTATGTGCATCAACGTCTAGAAGTTCACGGTCACATGACCAAACAGATGCTGAAGGCGGTCAGGATATAAGTGGCAGAATATTACTCCAAACCATCCATTGCTAGGGTTGCTCCTTCTTCCAATCCACCAGACAACATGCCTCCGCCTACTATATCAGGTCTAAAGGACCTATCCAATCCTCTCGCAACTCCAGATCAGCTATCCAATTCCTCATCTTCCGTCGATGGCGTTCCTCTAGATCTAGAAAGGTCCATTCGCTTCGCCGGTGCTTTGCTCACACAAGCTGCTGGGGTTCTTTTGCGACTCCCGCAAGAAACCATTGCTCAAGCCATTGTAACATTTACACGGTTTTGGATCGGCTCCGAGGGTGGAAGTCTTCGAATCTATTCCGTCAAGGTTTGAGCTGCGCGGCAACCCAGAAGAATAGTCGCTAACGCTGTACCTAACAGGATGTCTCTGCCGCGGCCCTTTACATGACTGCTAAGTTATCGTTCCAGCCGACCTCGCCTCGCTCTGTATTAAATGTCTATACCTTATTACTTTCGAAAGAAGCCTCGCCGCTTTGGTTCGTAAACCCTAATGGAACCCCAGAGAAACCTGACCCAGAAACATACTACCTTTCCGAAGGAGGCTACCAATCTGGGAAACTGGTTCTCTTCCGCACCGAAACGATCATTCTGCGAACGCTAGGTTTTAATACGCATGTCGCCCTCCCTCACACTATCGCCTTGACTTATCTTCAAACTCTCGGCGTATCAAAGCCAGCTGTTGCTCAGCGAGTTTTCGAGCATCTTAACTCAAGTCTTCTGTCACCTCAGTTGCTCTATGTCACGCATCAGCCAAATGCATTGGCTGCTTCGGCCATATATCTAGCTGCAAGGGAAGTGGGCGTGAAACTTGTGGATGGAGAATGGTGGGAGGTGTTCGATTGTGACAGGGAAGATCTTGGATTCTTGGTAGTTGCGATGCAGAGCATGGAGGGGTTTGCTCAGGCAGAAAAGGAAAAATGGGTAAACCGACCTATTCCCTTAGTTGTGGATGATGTGGAAGCAGAGATTGAGAGGAGAAGGATGATGGAGGAAGGCGAGTGAGGTAGTGGTTCCACGACCTTACCGCAATACTCATATGGATGGGCCGGTATCAGTCATCCTGTCCCATTTGCTGCTCCTGCTGCAGAAAGTGCCATTGCACAGCCAGCAGAGGTGTAACTTCAGCAGTTACGAACCGAGTCTGGGGACAAGTGTCTCGTCGGTTTAGGCATCAGTGGAATCCGTAATCTGTATCCTGTCCGCCACATCGTTCGATCTTATCAAATACTGGTTTATGGGCAGTTATTACTCGGATGGTCACAGTACGTCAAGTACTTGATAAATACCACGATATGAGGGTGATAGATATATATATACCACGCATAGCTTGTATTGTCAAGCAGAATATTTACATCATCAAGCAATAGATAATACAATACTGAACAAGTGACAAAATAGAGTATATGGACTAACACATGATCCATGCCTCGTGAGGCTGCAGACAAACCCGTTGGTGTTTAGATTAGCTTAGCCTAGTTCATCCGCCACTGTCTGACGACATCCCGCTATCTCCACTTCCCCCCTCTACTGTGTATGTATCTACAACCTATCTACTATTCTACCTCCTCAACTTCTTTCACATTCACCACTTTGCAGCTAAAAACCCCCTAATAATCAAATCAACACCATGAATATCCTCCACTCAACCCTCTCAACCTGGCGTGACCGCCTAGCCCCAGTTTCCCGCACTTCAACCTTCCGCAACACAGGCCAAATCACTCCCGAAGAATTCGTCCTAGCAGGAGACTACCTAGTCTACAAATTCCCAACCTGGTCCTGGTCCGACGCCTCCACCCCCTCTAAACGCGTCTCCTACCTTCCCCCGGGAAAACAGTTCCTCGTCACCCGCGGTGTCCCATGCCACCGAAGGCTGAATGATAACTTCGCCGGCGACGCCGGACACGACGATGAGATCGTCAAGGATATGCTTTCTGCCGGAGGCGACGACAACGAAGACGGGGGGTGGTTGAGGACTGGAGGGGGGAAGGAAGACCGGGGGCGAGAGGAGCGGATTCGAGATGTGCGGACTGTTGATGACTCGGGGAATCTGGGGAAGGAAGAAGAAGAGGAAGAAGAGATTCCGGATATGGAGGATGACGAGGACGATGAGGAGGCTATTATTCGGGAGCCTGCGGGCAGGCAGGGTGCTACTATGCAGTAAGTTATTTCTTTTTCTTTCTCGCCCGCCCTATTAATAGGTGGGCTGGGCTGGCTATAAAGTGGATGGGTGGATGGATGATTTTGTTGTACTGACTGACGAGCTAGACCAACCCGCACTTACAACCTCTATATCACATACGCGAACTTCTACCGCACCCCTCGTCTCTACCTATCAGGTTACCTGACAGCCTCGCAACCGCTCCCTCCTCATCTAATGATGGAAGACATAGTCGGCGACTACAAGGACAAAACCGTAACGCTGGAAGACTTCCCGTGGTTCGAAGGGAACGTGAAAATGGCATCCGTGCATCCATGCAAGCACGCCTCGGTCATGAAATCGCTTCTTGACCGCGCTGACGCAGCTCTCAAGCTCCGCCGCGATAAGCTGAACGCGGCGCACTCTGCCGAGGAAGCGTCCAAGGCTAGTGGGTTGGAAGGACTGGTGGATAATACCCGGGACTTGTCGTTGGCGGATCAGTCGCCACAGGCTGGGGGCGATGAGTGGGAGGTCTTGCAGAAGGACGAGGAGGATCAGTTTGCTATTCGGGTTGATCAGTATTTGGTTGTGTTTTTGAAGTTTATTGCGAGTGTGACTCCGGGGATTGAGCATGATTTTACTATGGGGGTTTGAATGGTTTGATGGTTTAGACTGTTGACCTGTTGCTCTTTTAATTCGGAGGGGGGGGGGTGATTTCAATCTAAATTTGATATATGATGGTATGATATGATGCGAATGGGTTTATAGCGGTGTATTTGCTTCTTTACAGGCGTATGGAAATCATGGAGTTAATTGGATTTGCTTTTGATGATGATTCACTTAATTTTTCTAGTATGTTGACAGTATAGGAACAACTCTACTGACCACATATAACCCCTTCCATAGGTAGGAACGGTTCACCCGATTCCCCAAATTAAAGTAATTACACACACAGAAGCAAAGCAAACCAGAGTACAGTAAAGAATAATCCCAGAAGAAAATAAACCCCCAATCCACCAAGGACCCAACCTTCATGATGTATAACGTTTTACCGACTCCCCAGACAGGCCCTCATCGAAAGTCCGGGCCTCAACATGTCCCTGCTCCTCGTTACAGCACTCACACCCGCATTCCTCAATAACGACAATGGGCTCCGGCTCCGGCTCTGGTGTAGGCTCACACACCACAACAGTAGTAGTAAGTGTGCGCACCGGAGGAGCTGGAGGCGGAGTGACCACAGCAATTGGAATGGTTGTAGGAACGGGAGTGGGAGTGGGCGTGGGAGTAGGAGATGGAGTAACAGGTATCTCCCCCTCGGGCTTATCATGTTCATGTTCATGATGGAAGAAGGCGCCTAGGTTTGCGCTGGGGCCGCCGGGGATACTGAAATCCCAGTCTGAGCCGGCGTCTGTTTCGCCAGAGTGGGATTCTTGGCTGAATGGGTCGCCCTGATCATATTGGTCAGTTGTTATTTGGCGGGTTGGGATGAATGGACAGTACTCACCCTACGTCCTATTTCAGTCTCATGATCCTCATGCTCATTATGGAAGAAACTGTTCGAACCAGCGCTGGGTCCGCCAGGAATACCGAAATCCCAGCCTGCGCCGGCGTCTGTTTGGCCAGACTCGGATTCTTGTTCGTATGGGATGCCCTAACGATGTTGGCATTAGTTATTTAATGGGATGGGATATTAAATGATGGATAGTACTAACCCTACGGCCGAGTTCAGTCTCAGAGTCTTGATGCTCATGGTGGAAAACATTGTTCGAGTTGGCACTCGGACCACCTGGGATATTGAAGTCCCAGCCTGAGCCAAAGGCTGTGTCGCTAGAGTGGGATTCTTGTTCGTATGGTACAGGGACGTCTCTTTGTGAGGTGCCCTAGTTTTATGTTAGTTATCCTCTATTATTTGCTTAAGCCAAGGAGAAACCAATATATATTTGGCTTCGGGTTAGAGTTAGGGCATGTGCGAATACATACCTCAGAAGCCGGCGCCCCCAGCACCGAACCTGGCCTAACAGCCAGGACAAAGAAGAGAAGGGAAAAACAAGAAAGCATAGCGCGAGCCATTATTTATATACCTAAACTGAAAGAACGACTTTTGAACGAGTGACGAGAGCCAAAGCTGGACGGTAGAAAGAAATATATCCTAGATTGAAAAAATATACCCGGCGTGAATGGACATGAAGAAAGAGAGATAATTGTGCGAAAAACATTGCCTTTTGTAGTTTCCTGATTGTTCTCGAGGGATGATGATAGGAGAGGTTTGAAGGGATGCTGGCGTTCGTTCTGCAAGGTTGTGATATTTTTATCATGACAGGGTCTTCAATAGAGGGTCCCTTTGAAGGAGGCCAGGAAAAAGGTCGTCTGGTTAATGAAATAAGATGCTAGGCATTAATATTTCAAATGGGTTAGTAGTATTGGAGTCGAAGGAGTAGGTAGGGGCGATATAGGGAAGTTGAACGCAAGGGGTGATCATCACCAGCAGACCCAGAACAAGTACCAAATCACAAATGCAGGTGTCAGTAATCCAAGTAAATAGGTTCATCTTAACTCATAAGTTACATGATATGCATATGCATAGATATTTTCCAAGATGACAAGAGACATAAAGCTCGAATCCAAAACAACACCGTAAGAAATGATGATAAGACATGACATCCACAATGCATATATAACTTGATCGTAACTGCATATATCTAAATGCAAGGAGCTTATCGACTCATTAGATAGTTAGAGATCCAGGGCAGTCTCAGCTTCCCTCAGTTAACTAGCCTTGCCAAACGCGGTTCCAAAATTAGTTGTGTTCTTGAACTTCAATTCTGGCTCTGGTTCACCCTGGCTAGGGGGCTCGGCATCCGTCTCAGCCTCCTTTGGTCTGGATGTATGGCCAACGAGTTGTCTGGCCTGGTCGAGGAGTTTCTGATCGAGTTCGCTAAGGAACCCCCGGTCATGATCCTCATCGTTCAGCAAAGAAAGTGGGCCTTTTAGCGCCGGATCATCTGGCACATCGGGGAAATACGATTCCGCATTCTCTGTCGGGCGGTGATCCGGCTCAGATGACTTATCTGCTGCATCTTCGCCAGGAGAGAGCTGTCCCTCTGGTTCAGCGTCAATGATAGCCATCGGGGTATGTCCTGCATCCATAGTTCGATTCTTGTCAGGCGGCCCAAGATCTGAGAGTTTCAATTTAAGACTGTTCCGGCGCTCCATGCTCGGTCTATGTGGAATCGATGGCGATGTTTCCGCAGTAGGCAATGGGGAAGGCGGCGTCATGACGCGAGCGACAACTTCTGGCGGTAGGGCGGTAGACTTGAGTGTAATACCGTCTAAATCGCTATCCAGCTTCTCAATTGGCACCGACACACTGCTGCTTGCAGGGGTATCGACGGCGCGAGACCGGGGAGAAAGAGCTGCGTCGAGAGAAGGGATGCTTCCCCCTTGCTCAGAAATTGGCATAAGACGGTTTTCTGCCTTCTCTGCGTTTTGAAACACTCTCGTTGCTTTACTCCCAGGGCTTAAACTATCAAAGCCGTGACTTTTGCAATTGTTTTGTTCGGTCGACCACGGCGCAGCGAATTGGGAACGGTGGGGATTCGATGTGGATGCGCCCGACGAGCGGTCCCAATCCCCTCTGGTCTTCAGCAGCGATTCTAACTCGGAAATCCTCAATTTCAACATCGCACGTTCCCTCTCCCAAAGCAGTCTCTCCTCGGCGAAAATTGCGCGTTCATTCTCAAAGTTCTCCCGTTGACGCTCGAGCAGCGACCGCGATTGTTGAAGGTAAGCCGAACTCAACGCGGAGTATGATTCGCCGATAGAAATCCTCCTACCAGGAAACTGCGAATTCGAGGGATTGCTGGTCGATACCGATTGCGTACGACGGATGGGAGTAACAGTTGGAGAGAATCGCACTTCTTTGTAGAGACTCCCATGGCCATTTGGCACTTTAGTAGCTGATTTCATCGTTGAGGTCGCAATTGCTGGGATTCACTTCAAGGATAATGGTTGATAACAATAAAAGAGCGGGGAAAAGAGAGGAGAAGGGGGAAATGGTGATACGACGACGAATGCGACGTAGTAACTCGACTACCTAAAGTATTCAACTACCCAGTCTGCCCCTCATCTGCAACAAAGATTGTGGGATCAGGTAAGTAAGTGGAGATGTGAGATAATAGGTTGCAGGACAAGACAGGAACCACGTACTAGGAGGCGCTAACCCGTTCATGCACTTGGGCACTACTGTATCCGTTTGACAAGCCAAGTAAGTTAGCGTGGAGACGGGACATGGAGTCTTCAAGCGTGGCGCCAAAGAGAAGAAATTCCGATGAAAATTGATGGAGCTCTCTGTCCAATGGACCACGCGTCGGAAGATAAATGGAGAGTCGATCAGGATGATTTGGGGCATTTAAGCACGGCGGACCAAGGAGAGAATGACTGGGTTGTTCCTGTAGAAGGCTGGATCGGGGATGATATCATGCAGTCTGACCGTAGAAAAAAGGAAAAGAAATGCTTGGACTGACTGACTCGGATATGCAGAGATGGAAAGAAATCAAGATGGATAATACAACAGAACAGATGATTTACTGGCAGGGATGAATCTCTCTCACATGACATATAGAAAGAAACTCTGCGTTCATTCATTGATTTTACTTTCTTCTACCTAGGTACATGTACATCACTCTTCTCTTGTTGTGGGGTAGAGGGGAACAGCTTGGACATCTTCTTCAGCTTTTGATTCGACGATGCGCTTAACTCCCTCTTTTGATAATGTTTCAAGGATCCAACGCCATATTTCCCTTCTCAGCAACTTGCGCCATGGTTACCCTCCCAATGTAATGCTGAGAGGCTGATTGATTCGACGTCATCCTGCAGTCCAATTACTGAATTGCTGCCATCTTACAGATGAAGATTCCCAACTATTGAGGGTGTTTGTGTTTGCTGGTTAGTTACACCAGTAGGAAATGAATATAGCCTAATATTCTTCCTTAGCTCCTGCAGGGCCACACCCAGTCAGACGTATCAATTCATGGTATTCAAGGCAACCAATCCGAACCCGATAGATTCAACCTCATAAATCATGACGGACTGAGAATTAAGAACCGAAATGGACAAACAACTACCATCTAGCATCACTAAGTCCTTCGATAAACACCTAGCAGCCAAGACGCTCGCAGAACCGCCAGTCCCCACGCCATACCAACACTATCGCGAAGAACATTCAACTTGCTTCCCATAACCTCCTTCCAACCAACTGGGACCTCAGCAACGGGGATGCCCGCAAACTCTGCAAGCATGAGCATCTCGACGTCGAAAATCCACCCTTCAGAATGCATAAACGGAACAATATACGGCAACGAAGCGCGGGAAAACAACTTAAAGCCGCACTGGGTATCTTTGATAGTAGCAGTTTTCGAGGGAGTCAATAGCCAAAGGATCAAGTGGAACGAGTGCATGAGGAAATTGCGTAGTTTCGAGCGCTGTGAATAGGTACCATTTCGCATGTTAGCCTGTTTCTCCAATTGCAGTAACAACACCCAGAGGGAAGGAATCACCTTAACAACAGCTTCACTCCCAACCATATGCGCCCGCGATCCAACCGCTACTCCCCGCCCATCGCAATCCTCAATCTCCCGACAAGCCGTAACCAACTTTCCCAGGTGATCGAATTTACTCGCTCCATCCGCATCCGCAAACACCACATATTGTCCCCTCACATGTCTCATTCCATGGGTAACAGCCCCGCCCTTCCCACGATTATGCGTCAACGAGACCACGCGGATCGTCCCGGGCGGAATATGCACACCCTCTAATGTCTTCGGCGTCCAAGGACCAGCATACGCCTTCGGATGCGACGAGAGCTGGTGATCCCTTGCAAAAGTAAATGCCATTTCCTCCGTCTTATCCGTCGACCCGTCGGAGACGATCAGGATTTCCCAGCCTCGATCCAGTCCAGTATCTGTAGGATGAGCGTTGGCGTTTCCGTTCCCATTCGCGTATCCGTTCGTCTTCCGATTCCTGATTGCGCTGGTCGCTCGAGTATCCTGCTCGTTCGCTAGCGTTCCGTACTTTCGCTCCAGGTAGTTGACGGCTTCTTCTAGCATTCCGCCTAGTCGGTCTTCTTCGTTGAAGGCTGGGACTACTAGGGACATGAATAGTTCGGGGGGTTCGATTGTGGAGGAGTCGGAGGTTTTGCTTGTGTGTTTTTCAGAGATCAGGGTATCTAGCCAGCATGGTAATTGCTGGGGTTCGGTAATTGAGCCATCGTTGGAGATGGTTCGGAATTTCTTTTCCTCTGGGAGAGGTTTTCGGGGTGTTGGGGCGACGGTGAAGAGGAAGAGATAGAACTGTTTAAGAAGGATGTTAGCGGAAGTTAAGGAACTCTTTCCTTTCCACCAAAGAAACCTAGAAAGTGAGATACTCACCAGAACAAACAAGCCCAGAGAGGTCGCGAAGAGAGTGACGAGGAGGATATGCGAGGGGACAGAAGTAAACAGACTGCTGCAATGAAGGCAGATCTCGGTCCACGATTCGGCCATGCTGAGGTGAATGAATGGCCGGACAAGGAGGGAAGAGACGAGCTTGTTGCCCAATGGAATCAAGTAATCACTTGGCCGGCCATGCGATACTGGTGATCCGGAAGATACTCGATAATTGAGATGGATAATTAGAGAGGAGCAACAGTTCGCCAGCTTGTCCTTTAATTCCGTCTGGGGTTTGGGCTTGGCGACCCCACATGGATTCTATATCGATGACAGCCATCAACATTACTTGCTTCCTCTAATCATGTCTGCTATTTTCAGATCTAAGTCACGTATATACAGATCAACATTTAATTCAGCTATTAAATACGCAGTAGAATCTCTCCTATTTCAATGAAGACGCGAAGAATTTCATCCACAAACTCCATTGATCTTAAACACTGTCGTTGTACTGAACATTCCGAGGTGCCAGACCATAGATCGGCGCTTATGAAACATCCACACACCTATGACAAAGGAGACAAACAATTCAATGTGTGGCTGTCGAGCTGAGGAAAAGTTTCCATGCTCCAATAGAGAGGTTTATATGCTCCCATGTCGAGGATCAAGCAGAAATATTTCTGGCATGTTGCATTACGATGATTCTAACAGATTCAAGTTGCTCTGGAGTCACTTGCACCAAATCAACGGCTTTTCAGGATACAGATTCAGGACACAGCGAGGTGTCTCTGCCGGCGTATGGTCTGGGACTGGAGTTCATGACGCGCGACACCATACATATACCTACCTCAAGTACCCACTGCTAAGATGTTAACGTTCTTTGTATGCTGCTATAAATTCGACAGCTCGCACTTGTAAACCGCGCTGGGACCTCTTGCAGATAGGATTTATTTGTTCACACATTGTCCATTTCCTCGTCAAATTCTGTCGCTTTTAGGGCCTTGTTCATATAGTTGGAGAACAAATTATATTTCCGCGAAAGCTTCTCCAGCTCCAACGCGAACGGTGTTGCCGAAAACATCCGCGAAGCAGAATCATATGCCAGCCAGCGATTGAACTAGAAGTTATTAGCATACTGCGTATTCAAAATGTTCAAAACAACGAACTTCCGCAATTCGCACTCCAAGCCACAGGCACCGGTATGCCCTGGACACATTCAAAGATGGCATTTCAACCCACCGTCCGTCATCCTCTTCTGGGTTCTGTTTGAAGAAGTCTGGCGGATAATAGTTCCGGCTCCATGATAGTCCGCGGATGCAAAAGTCTTCCGGCACTTGGTTCCTGCCTTCGGGCAAAGGAAAACACTCGCTTTCAATCACTCTGAAATCGGTATCGTCGCGGATCAACGTGTTGAGAAAAATTGCTAAATTTGACCAAGGAACAAATGCTTCGATATATCTTATAGTATCGAGGGTCGAGGCTAAGCACCAAATAAAAGCCAAGGTGATATGGACTGTCGGGTAAACGTTCTTGTTACCAATTTGGTCAAGAACGACGGTAAAGGTCTGGAATGTAAATGAAGAGCTAAAAACGACTTGTGAGCGATGTGGCGTGTTCATAGATGCTAGTAGATAAGATTCAACTGATTCCAGTCTGCACTCGGGCGTCCGGCGCTCGGCAGCATGGGAGGAAACGATGGGGTTGTGAGGATCTGTAGGTTCTGTCGGTTTACTAAATTCAGCGGGAAAGAGAGCATCTGCCTGGCCATATTCAAATATTGCCGCAAAGTTCGATGACATGATATAAACACCCTGCAGCCTGAATGCTGCACCCATACGACCAATATAAATTTCCAGATTCGAGAGGAAATGGCCCGCCAACATTAATGCTTCATCTGTAGCCCCTCTGGTAAAAAGCTGGCCGTGTACACCCACAAATGCCTTCGCAACCTGGTCCTGGTTTGGCTTCGAGCTGCCATGTGGAGAATTAAACAGAAGCAAGATACTCCCTTTCGCTTCTGGAAACGCTTGAACGCTAACCAAAGCCTTAGTGTAAAAGAAGAGCCTTTGCACGATATCCCGCCGAGACAAAACTGCTAAGTGATGTTGAATTCTGCCGTTTTCAGCTGATCTATCCGCCGCTTTGTTATACCAATATCGAGAAATCCCAGACCAGAGGTCATATTCGGGCGAATCAGCCACTTCTAGCGCCATACGGAATCTTGCCAAATCGCCGAGGCATTCTATCCAAATCCGTTCGAACTTAGGTGCTGTCTCCAATAGTAGTGTTAGCAGGGAGTAACAGTGATATATGAATGTTAACATGTGCTCCAACGAGTCAGGGTGCCGAGTCGATTGCAGTCTAAGGAGACCGAAGATTCCGATATTCCACATGCGAGCAGGTACTTGGTACCTTTCTGCTAATCCCATAACGATGGAGCTTGCGACCGGATGATGATAGGCCACGTAGAAGTCGTGGTGCTCCGACAGCAAGGTACGATGCAATCCGCTGATATTCTCCCACTTCTGATGAGAAATTTCTTCTTGGGATTCACTTAATGTTTTGCAAATTTCCGCGCACTTCGCCTCCATCATAGCTAGGCCCCCGAGGATTGCATGGACTTCATCGTTCCATCGTTCTTCTATTGAAGTATAAGTATAATAAGTTTCTAGCGATTGAAAATGCTCAGGTGATTTAGTACCTCCGGCTACTGAATGAGTCTCTCCCACGGATTGTTCTTCGTGGCCTGAGACCTCTGTAGAATTACGCTTGTTCTCAAGCTCCGAAATGGGGTTCTGATGTTGGGTATTCAGCTGAACTAGCCTAGTAGTATCATTCGAAACGGGAGAAGAAATTGCAATAGGGTCGGACAAAGACCGACTATGTTCATTTCCACGTCGACACGAAGTCTTCCGTGGGGAGACAACACCCCCAACCGGATCGAGAGCAGGCTTCGCAACTCCACTTCCAGGGTTGGGACGGATGACTGGCCGACCAGGGCCATTACCAGAGCAATTTCGCCGGTATCTTGCAGCTTGACGACGCGCACGAGGAGAACGTCGCAAAGCGGCAGCAATGTAGCGTGGCGTACCTCCAGAAGCAGAAGAAGTGCTTTGAAGACTCAAAGTCTCCGAACTCTCAGTGCCCTTCGAATAACATGTTTCAATGGAAAGGACAGGGCTCGCAGAATGATTCGCAGGATTAGTTGATATAGATCTCGTTGTAGTCACATCATCAGAGAAGTATCTTCTGAATGACCGTCTGCTATGAATTAGAAGAGGACTAATCAGATCGGCCAGGTGGATATACCTAGGGCTATCAGGATCAATCCCATCATGGGAAGATACAGCGGGTAAACCACGCTTCTTCCGACTATCGCAGTTGAATGGATCTGATTTCTGGTCGCATTTGAAACTGTCATTCATGGTATACTTTCGATGGGTCACGTCATCTAAACGGTTCATGTCGATCAGCAGTTGAATCAACAACTACGGGAAAATCAACAACGGACAGATATAGCATGAAGTATGAATTGTATGGGCGGTTGTATCCAGCGATTATTTATTAGGCAGTAGATAAGAATGGAAAGGTCAAGACGTGGATATACAGTTGCCGCGCTCAGGAGTTCAGCCAGTTCAATAAGTAGATCTGACCTTCCTTACCTGGAGATGGAGACTGCCTTGGAGGTTATTTATATAAATCAAGCATCAGGCAACTTTAAGAGTGCAAGGAATGAGCCAGACAAAGAAGGGAAAGGGTTAGCATAAGACAAGGAACGATGGCAGCCCTCTGTCGGTGCCTTTCTGCATCAGGGTTCCACATTACACGAATTACTCGCTGTAACAGCCTCGTTTTGCAATTACGCCCTCTTCAGTTGATGTGCAAATTCTTCTTTCCTTGTCTATAAATCTACTTTCTTTCTTTTCTTCTAGTCATAGATAAAATCATTATTGTTTGTTCTTTCATATTGCCACGCTGAATCGACCCAGCTATTTCTTGTATTATTAGTAGCCCATAAAAAACTATTCTATCATATTACCTGATTCGCTATCCACCCACTGGTGTCGTTTACACCTATTTTCCTTTCATCCCCGATGATCCCTCTGTCGGGTGTAACACGATAACATGATGCTTCTTCAGTCATCACAGGATAATCCACAGTTTCAGTTGACTTTCACTTGTCCCTGCAGAACATGGATCACTTCCAAGCTTTTACTTGCCCGAACTATCGAAGATCATCTGGTATGAGCCAATTTTCAGTCATAACCTCATCAACTCTCTTTCAATTAAAGTCAGTCTTTGAGACTCGACCTTGTTATTGACCGCCACCTTCATTCTTTACCCGGGAGTTTACCGAACTTGGCCGAACTGGCGGTATAGATGTCTTTCATCCTTTGCTATTACGCATCTTTTGTTTTTCTTTATTTTGTCTTGATTGGAGACTATCTCACTCGGCGAATTGTGGCACGCTACTGGAAGATACTTTTTTCTTTGAGGGCAAATTGACACTAAATGTAGAGACAACATTGGCCACCGCCAGGCCACGTTTTTATCTGACAACTGCATCAGGAGGTCCAAGATCTATCATCTAGGTTATGACTGGGTATATTTTTAACAGCGTGTATAAAGAGAGCCTCGCCACCCACCTCAGGGGCTGATTGTCAGCAAGACAGATTGACGACTAACATATCGATCGGGCAGCGCGGATTGAAAACAAGAGAACCGTGTGTCTCAGGTGATGCTCCGTTTTCAAATAGACCCTGGGTAGCAAAGCAAATGCCACAGCCGGATGCTTTTCCTTCTTTTGGGTCTGGCCTAGACACTTTAGTTTCTTTACTGTCATGTCTTGGTATATGTGGGTTAATAGGACCTATCTATAGGATGACATGAGACAGAGACTAAGAATTCGAGTATTTTAGAATACAATATATTACCACCACCACATGCGTCACTTAGCGCCGGGGTGACGTGCATTCACCTAAGACAAGGCAGGCCGACCCCAGACTTAATGCCAGATTTAAGGCTCCTTCATTATCAGATTTAGCAAACAGACACTGTTCCCTGCCTCGTCCTCGTAAACAAAGAAAACTGCCTAAACTGCATAAGCTCTTCCGCTCCACACTCTGTACAACCTCATCTCAATGCTTCCACCGATCCTTCCTAAATCAAGATACGAATACTGAAGATCGCTGTACAATGACATCTCGTCCAAGCTCGAGTCGCCAGAATTGCAATTCAATCCTGATTTGAGTGAGCTCCACAAGAGCTTAGCCGGTAATTACCGGTTAGTCCTAGGCATGGTGGTTTCCTGATTTAGGCATATTTGCCGATTTACCTAGAATGTAGAGGGAAACGAAATGAATGCCTGCAGTGTTTGCTGATACAGATGGAATAAACAGGCTCCTCGTTTTCGTATGTTTGCCTTAAATTACCTACCCACATATGTATCTATCCCTGCCTTGACGAGAGCCGACGGTAGCGCGCCGGAGACAATATTTTAAAGTAAATTAAAACGTTTGGATGCTGGCCAAAGGGTGACGGTCTTCCTTTTACCAGATAAGGGAAACGCTGGCGATGGGTATGTGCGATCGTAGATATTATTCGTTGCGGAGATCAGATAGTCGTCCAGGGCCCAACGGTTGGACTATTGTATCCTAGCGCTTTCTCAAGGGAGGCTGTGTGCAAGTAATTTAGACTCTTGCCTTGGCAGTCTGTGTCTTGCCGAGCCGACACGTTTTATTAAAGATAGTGGTGCGGTTGCCTTATGGAATGCGGACCACGAGTTTTGGGGTTAGGGTGCGCCGTTTCGAGTTTATTCCTCTTTATGCAGGAGGAATTGCCCGTACCTAGGGAATTTTTGTCTTATTATTATTATTTTGGATAAATGCTTCTCTGTATTCATACTTTGAAACTTGACTTCGTAAGTCCATAGTATACACACTTACCAAACAACTATTCTATAAACCCTCTATACAGTACAACTACCTAACACTCTACACAATATCCTCCTGAACCCAA
>MVGC01000191.1:0-41857 GCA_003589665.1 Aspergillus sclerotialis | reverse complement strand
ATTTGCGGTTGAGGAGGCCATTGTGCCTGTGAATTGAGGATTAGGATGGGTTGAGAGAGGAGACGGAGGGATTGTAGAAGTGACTTGACTGGACTGATTGATGGAGGAGAGAAAATTGGCTTATCGCTGATAAGATGGTGGTGCTTATTCACCGCCTTCTATTTTAATAATTACACTATCAGGGCTACAAGTACTAAGTCATCATCCTCATCAACAAATATGAACAAGCATGCATTAATACTGGGAATCATCTATAACACTCTTTTTTACAAGACATAAAATGCTAGTCGTGATCCATCCAAGTCAGTCAAATCAAATCAAATCAAATCATGCAACCATTCACTCGTCATCTTCGTCGTCCTCAGCAACCTGTTTAGGATGTTAGCACATATAGTTACCACAGACCAGGGGAATGAAAACATACCCCTTCATGGAAGTTCGTTCCATCCGTAGTTTCATTAATAACTCCTGCGCGGATACACCAATCGCCAAACCTCTCCGGTTCAGGCCCATCGGTATTTCTTTCAAGCGCATATCTCTTCAGGAGGCCTTTCATAATATCCAAAATCTCATCCTCCTTAATTGACGAGCGATACAATTTATTCAATCGCTGTCCATGATATCCACCACCAAGGTACATATTATACGCACCGTACGCTTTACCAACGAAGGCAGCCTCCGCAAGCCAAGGTCGAGCACAACCGTTCGGACAGCCAGTCATACGCATGACGATACTTTCGCTTGTCAGGCCAATTTCTTCAAGGGTTGATTCGAGCTTGGAGATTAGGACGGGGAGGTAGCGTTCTGATTCGGCCATTGCGAGACCGCAAGTTGGGAAAGCAACGCAGGCGGATGAAGAGAGCCGCATGCCCGAAAAGGATGTGTTGTCGAGTTTGTATTTCGACATTAAGTCCTTAACAACAGGAATGTCGTTGTCTTCGATGTTTGAGAGGATTAAATGCTGATTACCTGTTAGACGGAACTCGCCCTTGTTGAGCTTAGCGAGTTCGCGGATGCCGGTGCGCATCCTAAAGTCGGCGGTATCCTCTACACGACCGTTCTCAATGAAGAAGGTGAAGTGGTTGAGACCCTTCTCGTCCTTCTGCCAGCCGAAAGTATCAATGTTGGACGTGAACTTGAATGGACGAGGTTCGCCAAACTTCTGTCCATCAGGCAGGAGAGCCTCGACCTTCTCCTTGAAGACATCAACGCCCATGTCGTCAATGGTATACTTCAAACGGGCATGCTTGCGGTTCTTGCGATCACCATGGTCGCGCTGAACAAGCATGATCTTTTCGCAAGCGATATGAACATCCTTGGCAGGGAAGTATCCGAGCATACGGCCAGTTTGGGGGTATGTTTTCTTGTTATTGTGGGTAGCGCCCATACCACCACCGGCAAGAACGTTGAAGCCTTCCAAATGACCATCAGCACCTTTGATAGCAATGAGACCGATATCGTGAGCATAAACATCAGTATCATTGTGTGGCGGAATGGCAATTGTGATCTTGAACTTGCGAGGAAGATAAGTCGGGCCGTAAAGAGGCTCACTATCGACGACGGCATCTCCACCAACCTGCACCTTCTTGTCATTATCATCCTTCAGCCAGATCTCGTGGTACGCAGTCGTGGAAGGAAGCAGATGATCACTGATTTTCTTTGCCACAGCATGTGCTTCACGATGGTAGGAAGAGAGCTCAGGAAGCGAACTGCACATGACGTTACGGTTAACATCACCGCAAGCAGCGATGGTAGTCATCAGCGCCTTGTTGATAGCACGCATAGCAGAGCGAAGGTTCCGCTTGACAACACCGTGGAACTGGAATGTCTGTCTTGTAGTAAGCTTCATCGTCTCGTTACCATATGCGCTGCTAATATCATCCATCTGGAGCCACTGAGACGGAGTAGCGACACCACCCGGAAGACGGCAACGAATCATGAATATGTAAGCCGGCTCGAGACCCTGTGCCTTGCGCTCATCGCGAGTGTCACGATCGTCTTGCATATAAGTACCATGGAACTTGGTCAGCTGCGCATCACTGGCAGAAATAGCACCGGTGGACTCATCCAGAAGCCCTTCGGAAATGGTACCGCGCAAGAAGTTCGACTGGATCTTGATATCCTCATTGGTCAACGGCGGAGGCTCCTCAGGAAGACCTTCGACTTTGTCCACTCCCAAAGCTTGCCAGAGACGAGGTTCCCATTCAGAATAGCCAGTCTGGAAAGCATCTGGATCTTGATCATCACCAAGACCAATATCAGTGAGCTTCCGACCACCAAGGAAAGAAACTCTAGCATCAAGATCTTTTCCGGGCTTGTTATAGTAAATCTTATCCTCCTTTCGTGGCCAGTAGTGGCTATCACCAAGACCAAACACGGAATAGTTGATAGTTGACAGGTCCAGATCACCAGAGTTCTTGACAACTTCCCAGAATCCACGACCATTCTGAGGGAATTCTCCTTGGCCAGCAGTACTGGTAATGAAGACCACATTCTCTTCGGTTGACAGATCCTCAATAGGGTAATCGTCCATAGCCATAACCATAGTCTTCAAACCACGGGCACGGCCACGATTCCCAAGTCGCTTTGCGAGATTCTGCGCGTTTCCATTATCTGATGCAAAGAGGATCGTCAATGGTGCACCGAAAAGACCCTCTAGCAGCTCCTCATAGGAGTCCTTCGCCTTGCGCTTCTGCAGAGCACGAACCTCTGTACCGTAAGACTCAGAGAGCACGGACGAGAACTTAGGATGACGGTTCATAAGCTGAGTAAGTTGGTTATCCCTGCGAAGGAAGTCTTCCAGCTCACGCTTGAGGCGCTCCGAGTCGAGAGAGAATTTAGGTTCACAGGTGTCTTCATTGCCAGGGTTCCAGCGGTACAACGGCCAGTACCCGAGGTCAACAGCCTTCTTTGTCTCCTGGAGAACAGTAAGGGCAGAATCGTTCTCCTGGTTGTAAGGCAGATAAGCTACAACAACCGCCGGACCATTGAATTGTTCAGCCTCAGCCATTGCCTGGAGAACCTGAGTGTAGGAACTGTAAACCGCAACAGACGCGACATATGCATTGCCAAAATTCATGGCATACAGACCAATGTCCTTCTTTCTGCGTGTCGGGTCCGCAGCCGCGCGCTCGGAGTAGGGTTGCGAGTCGATGACAAGCATGTTGACGTTCTTCCCAGAGGCGAGAACATGGTGGACACCCGAGTTTCCAAGATCATAAGCCCAGGCATCAGAGCCGATGAGCCACTGTGTTTCGTCATAGAAGAGCTGTTTAGACTCCAGAAGCTTCCTGGCCAACTTGGAACCATCGTTAGACAGACGAGCGATGACATCCGGGGCCAGTCTGTTTGCCTTGGTCGAGTCCTTGGCATTCAAAGCCCATTTGGACAACCACGTCTTAGGAACGTCAGTAGCGAAGCTGTTCGACTTTGCCGCTTCCTCAACCTCACGGATGAAGCGTGCACGGTGTTCCATTCTGGCGATCAAGGCACCGAATCCGTACTCCGGGGAAGCAGCAATGGTAGAAGAGATACCAGCATCCTTGGAGCTTAACTGATTCGCGATATGCAGACGCTCACCAAAAAGCTGATTCAAAATTTTCAGGTAAGCGTTCTCAAGACTCGGCTGCTCGACAGCAGGCTGGGTCACTGGAACCTTGGAGCTTCCAATCTCAAGGTTCTGAATAGGAGACTCGGCGCTCAGGTTCTGCATAATACCACGGAGAGCCTGGACAGCGGTGGAAGGCTCAACATATCCAAGACGGTACCCAACAATCTGAGGGTTGGGTCCTGCAACAGCAGATGGAGTCAAGCTAGAGAGAAGGTCCATGAAGGACGGGCCCCATCTGGTGGTTTTGCGAACCTGCTCGAGGACAGCGATTTTCTTAATCGAGTTAGGGATAGAATTGACAACCTGTCCTCCGAGCCATGGCCTGTACAAACGAGCAGTTATCAGGCCAACGTCGGCCAGCTCGCTGTTATCCTCCGCCTTGGACAAGACATCAACGAACACGCCGGTCGAGCCAAAGACGAAAATAGCAGAATTGGCATCAGCCGGCCCAGTGTACTCAATAGCATGGTACTTCCTTCCGACGAGTTTGGAAAGCTCATTCCAAATCTGCGTGGTCCAGTGGTAAATATCCGCAGCAGTAACCGGCCTCACACTCGAGCTATCAATAGTCGTAGCAGAGGAACTAGCAGCACGACTATCGCTACTGCTATCCCTCCTAGACGAACCAACAGAGGAATTATCAACACTAAAACTCGAAGGAGTCTGAAGCTGAGATGGTTGAGTAAGAGGGGTGTTGGCACCCGTCTGGGCATTAGACGAAGGACCCTCAACCTGTGCATCGGAGACAGTAGCAGTACGACCAGACTCCGCATACAAAGACTGTCCCCCAATACCGGCAGTATGCGAGGCACTTCCGCCACCAAGGTTAAGGACCTTTTTCACAACCTCAACATCCTCAACAGGAATACTCTCATCATCAGCCGAGTTGGCGGGGTCAAAGAAATGAATCACACCCTTCGCGGACCTCAATGCCAGAGCATGGGCCGTAACAGCAATATCCTGAGCTTCCTGGACAGTCTCCGAATGGAGGAAAGTGAAACCGCATTGCCTGATTGAGCTGATGACAGAGTAATCCGGGAATGGAGAGGGCTCCAGTGCAACATGGATAACGAGCGGATGATTTGCCAGGCGGTAAAGATGAGGAATGGAAGTAAGCAAAGCTGATGATGCTGTTACGACCGAGACTGCCTTTCTAGATTGCAATGGATGGAAGACTGAAAGGAGAGGGTCTTCGTTGAATCGAACAGGGACAACCTTGGTTATGTTAGGGTCGAGTGGCATGAAGCTGCATCTTGGTATTACTCACCTCCGTTGTTCCCTCGGACAGAACATTACTGGTATTGGCTGCCTTCAAAGCCCTGAGAGGGCCTGAAAACAACGAATCTGTACGTAGGGACGGCTGGACAGATACAACGACATCGCTAAGCTGGTATGCGACTCTCGCCGCTATAGACGCAACAATTAGTATTCAATCAAATAAGAAACACGACAAGCAATTGGAACAAGACAAATCTAATTACATCAGGGGGATATTTACCTGCTTCACCAGCTGACGAAATCGACACCATATTGACAGTTGCTAGGTGCGCTCTTCACAGCGCCGAGATAAAGTAGGGCTGTAGATTCAGACTATATCACAGATAGAAACTCCCGTTTAAATCTTATTGACAAACAGGAGAAAGCAAGAAAGGAGACTCGAAAATAAAGAAAAAAACAAGTGGATTCCAGCCTCTCCCACAATTCAAAAAAATAATAAAGGAATGAAGGAAAGATATAGCTTAATCCGCCGTTGGAGTAGAAAATCACCTGCCTTGTCATTGGACTACGATCACGACATCGATGCAAACTCCCACCCCGGGACAATGCAAACTTACGCATTCGGGATAGGTGCGGGGTGGCGTGATAACTGCACGTGATCTTTTATGCCTGGGATTTCAGGCTGCATAGAGACTACTCGGCCGAACATCGAGCTTGATATATACCAGAATGCATACTGTATTTGTCACATATATTTGGCTTTGTCACAAAATGGAACATATAAGCCCTGAATGGTTGATCCAGACGCCAAATACCTATCCCATATCAATTAATGTACATGTCCCAGACGCCAGGACCATTGAGGCCTCAGCAGTCTCCCAAAGAATGGTCGCTCTTTCCCCAACCACCGTATTCCAGATGCACCTAGAATCGCCCGCAGACCGAACCAACGCCCCTTCCAGATAATGGGGAGGTTAAGACAATGCAGGTAGTCATCCAAAATCCCGACTTCCCACGCCCCCCGCCAGTTTATGTAGATCATATCGACATGTATAGACTCAAAAGACAAAAGAAACGGGTATGCACAATGAGCCACATCTCATGCCCTTATACCAACAGGGAAAAACTCTTCCTCCTGTATATACAAACGCCACCCTTTGATAAATACGCCAGACACTGACAGGGATTGGGACCTGAGGGGAATCGTACAGTACAATACCCTTGCTGCATAGCCCCCGTAATGGTACACGAACACTGTCGGGTAGTCTCAACAGACAATCGATAAAGCTATAGCGGATGTCCAATGCGAAGGCTGGCAATTACCTGCCTTCATTCCAATCATGCAAATTGACATTCATCCCCTCAGGACCCTGCTCGTAGATCGGTTGTTGCAGCGTAGCAGCTTGGATAGCAGATCGTGAAGGTTGGGGAGGGCCAGTTCCAGACCGACGTCTCCTCTCCCTCTCAAGAGGGCCGGGAAGTTCGGTATTTTCGCCACGGGATCGGAATTTGCGACCCATGTTGGATATCCAGTTGATATCTTCCTCGTCACCCAGCCAATAGTTACGGTTGATACTGATCATGGTCCGACCAAGCTTCCCTTTCCAACCTTGACCATCGGGGCTATATGGAGAGAACGGTTCGCGATCGATATCGGCAACGCTGGCAACGGATGTGTTCCGGCTATGGGTGGGAAGCTGGGTGTGACGGGGAATGGCAACATAGAGACGCAAAGTTTGTCGGGCAAAGGCAAGCATAACAAAAACAAAGTAGGCCCTGATTATCCATAGCAAGCCAATGAAGATGATACTCTGAAAACTTTCAGGCTGGGTAACCGCGTTGCTGAGGCCGTCGGAGCCACTTGAGCCCTGCTTGAACGAGAAGCTGTTCCCATCCTTGCCATTTGTCATCTCCGTGTACGAAGCATCGTACTTGGGACTGGTAAACCCAGCAGTTTGCTCGATAGTCGTGCTGCCCGGACCCGATGCAGTACCGTTATCGTAATGCTGGGAGACGACCATGAACCAAGTTACACCAAAAGCTGCGGTATAGGCGGCGTTAATGATACTGTCTATGGTATAAACCCAGGCGAGTGCTAAGCAATGGAGTGGCGATTGCTTCCGAATATACGGGAAGAGGAAGACTGCAAGACCCAGGACGAGAAGCGAGTAGAGGTACATTGACAGTTGAACAGGAGAAAGGTGATAGCCGGTTAACAGGGCCAGTAAGCCATAGAGTCCGCTGATCTTGTTGAGAAGTAGGGACAGAGTGATGAGCGAAGCGCCAGTCTCGAGGCTCATGACATAAAGGAAAGTCTGCGAGTCGCAAATCGCCATAAGGTTAACACTACCAAGCGGAAAAACAGGAGGGAATGGCTGAGAACAGTACCTCTGGCCGCGGGACGCGGAGAAAACGGGTTAACCCCATGATGAATATATGCCGTCGATGAGATCGCAGACTCAAGGACGGCAGATTTAGACGAGAAGTTGGGAAGAATGAAGGTTAAACTATGGTGGAAGAGGAAGGGGAAGAGGAAAGGTTTAGATTAAGTGTAAGAGCGAGTTTGCACCAGGGGGCGGGCGCTTTTTGCCGGGAGATCCGCCCGCCGATCGCTGCCGTTTTATGACACTGGGGTCGGCCTCCCTTAATGTCGCTTATGCACTTGTGCTGTACTCCCATCATCCGATTCCGATTTACCTTACTTGTACTTGACGGAGAACATTCATCCCACGAAGTTATTTAATGCATATCGTACAGAAATGCAGACTATATAAATGAGGCCCATCTTATAACAGGTGTGGATCGAGGGTATTCCTAAGAGCTCCACCAGAGACCAGACAACAACTGGAGGATTGTCAAACAATCCCTAGCTCTTTCGACAGTCAAAATTGAGCTGATTGAGTTCAATAAGACATTGATCTAAACACGCTATTCACCTGAACGCAAGGGAAAATGTACACCTAAAAAGTAATAGGACATAACGAGACCTCAGTATCATGGAGGTCCAAGGGCATTAAAACACGAAAGGCGGAATAAAGGCTTCAGCATGCGCATCCGTCATTGCTCGTAGTCTCCTTGGGGGTTATATTGACATCGATCACTAGAAGTCGATGATTAGCATATACAACAAGAATGACAGATTGGAAGACAAACTTTGGTTCTCTCCTCGGTTGGCTTCACCCTCCATTCCTGGCAAAGCTTGAGCTATTCTCCGAAATAGTTGTTTCACGTTATGGCCGACCTTTGCACTGGTTTCGATGAACATCAACCCGTTCTTCTTTGCTTCCTCTTCGCCTTGCGCCGTCGTAACCTCCCGCTTATCATTAAGATCGGTCTTATTGCCCACCAGTACGATAATCACATCATTCCCGCGTTCTCCACGCACATCATCGATCCATTTCCGAGTGTTCTGGAAGGATTTAGCATTTGAAATGTCATAAACTACCACGGCGACGCTGGAGTCTCGAATATAGGAAGGAATAAGGGATCGGAATCGTTCTTGACCGGCGGTATCCCAGAGTTGGAGTCGGACTGTCCGGTCTTCAAGATACATGGTCTAGATAGTGTCAGTGAACTGCCGGGGGATCAGAAGGCGAGTGCCCCTCCAGACGAGTAGAGCAGTCACGCAATTCCCTTACCTTTGACAAAAAGTCGATTCCGATAGTAGCTTGATATGTGTTGTCAAACGAGTCGTACATGAATCTTGTAATCAAGGATGTTTTTCCAACTGCACCGGCGTATTAGACGACACTCAATTGAAGGTTGTAGTATAGCCATAGACGAGTCCATAGCTTTCGGCCTTCTTACCGCTTTGTTCTCCCAAAAAGACCAACCTAAAGGCTATTAGCAAGATCGAATGCCATAATATGTCGAAAACAAACGCACTTAAACTTCTTCAACGGGTTCGAATACGACCCTACTCCAGAGGTGGTGGCCATGACGACAGGTGTAGTGTAACGGGAATAAGGGGTAGCGGATGAGGGTCCGTAGAGGATGAAATGTCGAAAGCGGTGGAGGGACGGAGAGAAGAGATGATCAAGAATATAGATCAGATCATAGAGGAATTAGGAGCAAAAGGAAGAGGCCAAAGTGGCAGCAATTGGCAATTGGGGGGGCAAGATAGTCGAGATTAAAGGGAGTTTAAACGCGACCCGTGGAACAGTCTGGGGAACTAGAAAGGCAAGAGTAAAGTATACCTTACTTAAGGTATGGACAGACGAGGTTTAGTTGGGTTTGTCTGCCGCGGTATGAGCCACTGCCCGGATTAACCCGGTCCCGACTGCAGCTCCTCCCAACTGGCAACTTTCCCTTATTCATTTGATTCCCCATTATTTTGTTACATGCTCGATTTCTTGAGCTCAATTTCCGACTTCCTATCTTTTCTTTTTTTGTATTCTGACCCTTAATCTTTTACCCTCCAGCTATTTTCCTGTCAACGTTGGAGGTAAACCATGGGTCTCGCTTATCCAGCTGGCGCTGTTACGCTCTCACTACTCGTGATAGGAGGGTGTAAGTACCCCCCACTAGTCTGGGACGCCAGGTCTAGCTGACTCGATTCTATAGATATGCTCTTTCACGGGGATGGTGAAGCTTTTAATGTATGGCAAAATACCTCTTACGGCGTCTACCCTGGCTGATTCATACAGGTTGGCCAATTCCTCCTCGACGTCTCTCCTTACGCATGGGCAAATATCGGCATTGGTCTTTGCATCGGATTGTCTGTTGTTGGAGCAGCATGGTGTGTATTCTGCATATACTCCGCAGAGATGTTTATCGCGAATACACAAATACTGACAGTCGCAATAGGGGTATCTTCCTAACGGGCTCCTCGATAGTCGGCGGTGGTGTAAAGGCACCAAGAATACGTACCAAGAACCTAATCTCGATTATCTTCTGTGAAGTCGTAGCCATCTATGGCGTGATCATGGCGATCGTGTTCTCATCGAAACTCAACCTCGTCAGCCAGGATGAAATCTTCTCCGGCAGCAGTTACTACACAGGATATGCGCTTTTCTGGGGAGGAATCACAGTCGGCGCATGTAACTTGATTTGCGGTATTTCCGTTGGTATCAACGGAAGTGGTGCTGCTTTGGCGGATGCAGCTGATCCAAGCTTGTCGGTCAACCTGCGCCATACCCATACTAGAAATAAGCTAATCTCTCTGCAACAGATTCGTGAAAATCCTTGTCATCGAGATTTTTAGCTCTGTTCTTGGCCTCTTTGGTTTGATTGTGGGACTCCTGGTTGGAGGGAAGGCCACGGATTTTGGGGCTTAGTGACGCGACTTGTTTGTACACAGTGGGGATTATATTCACGACACAGTCGGCTAAGGAGATGTCTGTATGACTTTCTATTTCTTCGGATTTCTACTTCCTATATACAGCGTGGAGGCGTACGGATCTGAATTAACTGCGGGTTGGTTAAATTGCATGATGTCTCGCCGGATTGCTCGATTGATATCTGAAGTCAGCGCTGTACAGTACCGGGCGTTTGGAGTGGCATGCAATTAGAACAGTTCCAAACAATCGCCATTTTGAATAGACCTCATAGCAAGCCGACTTCACTAAGCCATGTGGGAGATACGCCAGTGTTCTGCTTCTTTGATAGGGGTCACATATACTAATCCCTGATGCAACCGAGCACTATCTTCCGCATTATACTGTACAATTGGGGATGATATAAGTTCGAAATAACTTTTAGCTCAATAATAAGCAGAAATATCTTCTAAATAAATTTTATCGCACTCTTGTGTTCCATAGACAAATTCCCAACCAGTCCGCGGGGGCGGAATCAAAGAAAGCCTCTATCGGAAGTTCCCGTTGCGGAGACCCGACATGTTTGATATTAATCAAGTCACTCCAACATCGCCATTCATCCATCCATCCATCCATCCTCCCCAGTTTCCCATTCCAACAGCAAAAATGCCAGACTCAAAACTCAAACCCGCAATTCTTATAGTCTCGGACACAGCATCCCAAAACCCCTCAACCGACAAATCGATCAATGCCTTATCAACTTTGTTGGCATCTGAGGGTGTCAATACCTGGGATGAACCGGTCACCAAGATCGTGCCTGATAATGTACTCGATATTCAGCGTGCGATATGTTCCTGGACCGACGGGAATGAGTGGGTTAATCTTATTCTTGTAAGTGGCGGTACGGGCTTTGCTGTTAAGGATTATACGCCTGAGGTTTGTCTTCCCAATCTGGTAAATATGGGGGGAAATGAGCTGATGGTGGATAGGCTGTGTCGCCGCTTATCCATAGGCATGCTTCGGGACTTGTGTGAGTCTCTCTAGTTTGGTGAGTGGACGGTATGGCTAATTGAGTAGACATGGTATGCTAGCTGCGTCGTTGAAGGTCACACCTTGTATGTTTGGGCCTTTTTCTATTTAAAGACACATACTTACAACCACAGTCGCAATGATGTCTCGACCAGTAGCCGGTGTACGAGATAAAACGTTAATTCTTACATTGCCGGGATCTCCGAAAGGCGCGAAAGAGAATCTCGAAGCGGTCATCAAGCTTCTACCACACGCATGTTCTCAAGCTGCCGGTGCAAACTCCAGAGCTCTCCATGCCGGAGGTGTGAAGAAGCTAGAAGCCGATGCCGGGATAGAGTCTTCAGCGAGTCATCATTCAAAAGATCATTCTGGTCATGATCATCACCATCACCATGATCATTCTCATGGGCATAGCCACGGCCACGCCATTCCGAAAGCACATACGTCGCCGTCTGAGAGACCACAGTCTAATGACCCTAACGCCGGACCAACCCGGCGACACCGCTCATCTCCCTATCAAATGCTTTCTGTAGATGAAGCACTCAAGCTAATCAGCGAACACACTCCAGCCCCCATAGCTATTGAAGTCCCAGTAACGACATCTCTCGTCGGCTCTGTCATTGCAGAAGATGTCTACGCCCGCGAAGCAGTCCCAGCGTACTGTGCCAGCACAGTCGACGGATACGCAGTAATCGCACCAGACTCCGCATCCTCGGGCCAAAGCACAAAGGGAACTTTCCCAGTTGCCTCGATAACCCACGCCAAACCCGGTGAAGGCTATCATCCCTCGAGCCAGGAACAATTGCCAGAATAACCACCGGTGCACCACTACCTCCCAATGCGAACGCCGTAGTAATGGTCGAAGACACCGTCCTCGCCTCATCCACACCAGACGGAACCGAAGAGGCAACAGTTGAGATACTAACGGACGCCATAAAACCTGGCGAAAACATCCGCGAACCAGGCAGCGATATAGCGCTGAACTCGAAGATCCTGAAGAAAGGAACCCTAATAACTCCCGTAGGCGGGGAGATCGGTCTCCTAGCAGCATCCGGAACTAGGACTGTCAAAATCTACAAGAAACCCACAATCGGCGTCCTAAGTACAGGCGACGAACTCGTTCCCCATGATGATGCCTCACCTCTCCGTGGTGGCCAAATCCGGGACTCGAACCGACCTTCTCTCCTCTCTTGCCTTGCTTCTTGGGGCTTTCAGACAGTCGATCTTGGTATAGCCCGCGACACTCCATCCAGCGAGCTAGAACAAGCACTACGGGACTCTCTCCGCGGGATCGGCCGCGCAACCTCAGAAGTAGATGTAATCGTCACGACGGGCGGGGTCTCAATGGGCGAACTTGATCTCCTAAAACCAACGATCGAACGAACACTAGGCGGAACGATTCATTTCGGTCGTGTCTCTATGAAACCAGGAAAACCTACTACGTTTGCTACTATCCCGTTCAAACCCTCTTCCTCTACGGGAGGAAGTCAACAAGAACGACAGAATAAACTCATCTTCTCCCTCCCCGGAAACCCCGCTTCCGCATTGGTAACATTAAACCTCTTCGTTTTGCCATCGTTGCATAAACTCATGGGATTGGGTGAGCGACAAGCAGAAGCTGTTGGGGCTACTCCGATGCCGCTAGGACTTCCTCTTGTATCTGTGGCATTGGAACATGCTTTCCCTCTTGATGCGAAGCGGACGGAATATCATCGTGCGATTGTGGCTGTTTCCCGGAAGGATGGGAAATTGTATGCCTCTAGTACTGGGGGCCAACGGAGTTCGATGATTGGGAGCTTGGCGAGTGCGAATGCCCTTGTGGTGTTGCGGCCTGGTGAAGGGAAGGTTGAGAAAGGGGCTTTGGTTGAGGCATTGATGATGGGACCTGTTGTTGGGGGTGTATGATGGGCTTATTTAAGGGGGTAATGATGGGTTAATTAGTTGCTAATGTTGAATTTAAGAAGATATATGAGTTGGTATTGGTAGCGTTCCCTTGTCAATTATTAAACAAGATAGATAAATGAACCGCAAACTCCATCTATACACACCAAGTACTTATACAAGATACTTATACAAGGCCAACCATATCATCCAACTCGACGATCGAAAGCCTAAATCTACCGGAAATAAAATCTACAAAACTCAACAAGGCTCTAAGTTCTATACCCCTTCTTCTTCTCGGCCCTAAAAGCCAACAACGTCCCATCCCTTCCCTGCCTCCTCGCAACCTCAATAACCACAAACCTCACAAAATCAGTCAACGTCCAATAACTACTATGAGCACTCAACATATTAAGATATTGTATATTCAACGGACCCCCACCACCAGAGAGAAAGTAGTCGATCTGGCCATTATCATTGAGAAGGAACATACGCTTTTCAGCAATTTCTTCGCGAGTAAAGTTGTGCGTTTCGAGTTCGACGTTCGAGGGGAGTTTGGATACCGCTGGTGGGCGGGTGGGGTGGGAAGGGGAGATCGAGGGGATGGATGACGAGTTCCAGCGGAAGACGCTGCCGAGGGACTGCCAGAACGTAGAGGATGTGCTGGGTATTGAGGCCGGCCTGAGGGTACTCGCCAGCTGGGTGTCTACTGCGGCATTAACACGGTAGGTTATTGCTAGGTTTGTTAGTAGCGGTGGAGAGTAGAAGATAAGGCTGCTTACGGTCTGTAGTGTGCATGATATTGTAGAGGTTGTCTATGGCCAGGCATCCGTATGTGTCGGCTTCACCGGCGACTCCGCGATGCATGTCGTCGCCGTCACTGCCAGGTTTGTTTCTACTTCTGCGAGGGAGGAGGTTCGCTAGACGAATTAGCAAATAATGACAAAAACAATGTTCGCAGATGCTTAGGTACCTTTGTTAAGTAGTAAAAAGAACCCGATTGGGCTTCCACATACAAATAGGTTTTTCGTATCAAATTCAAAAATATCACGGTGTAGACTTATCTTCGAGAAATCAAAGTCGGGTATCTTAGTTGGCTGGTGGCTAAGAATGTCCAATGCCATTGCACTCCCAAGAGAGTGAGCTATCAAATGTACTCGGCCATGCTGCTGAAATCCAGGGTTGTTCTTGCACCAAAGGCGATATACGCGATTAGCTTCTTTAGCGACGGCCTCAAGTATCTTAGGCTTGTGATGCGAAAGATAATAAGGGATATCAAGCATGACATCACTGATCAAAGACCGAACAGCAGGAATGGTCTCTGGGGTGATATCGTTTAAGGAAAAGCGATTTGTAGCTGAGTCTTCTTCCCCAACTGGGGATCCGAAGCTTGAATCCTCCAGTGACAATGTCGACCGCCAGTTCACAGGAAGAACCATGATACCTCCATGATCAGGCCGTACATGCGGCCAAACTGGATCGCTGTTCAACTCCAAGTTCACATTACTGCGGAAGGAATTAATGGCATGTGTGAAGTGCCAGCTCTCCATACGCTCAGAGAGCTTCTGGCCGATTCCATGTATAACGAGGATTAGATCAGTTGGGGTCGGTCTTGATTCTTCTATAGCGCATCCATAGCAGACCTGTCCACTACTGGCAGCCATATTTCGGGTCTGGGTATGCCTGACATAGCGCCTCACATCTACAGGACTAGGTTTTGACGGGTGCAGCTGATCCCATAGCCGCCGGCTGAAACCTCGAACAACAGGTATGCCGATTTGTCGACCTTTTCGAATAGCACTGAGGGGTTTTCTTCCTCTTGATGCTGAGGGAAGCAGGCTAGGTCGGAGGATTTGAGCATTTTTTGCATCCACATAAATAGCACTAGAGTTTTTGTAATTTTTGATGGTTTCAGAATGTACGACTGTTTCACCAGCAGCCACGTTTTCATCGAATGTCATATCATCAACCGTGGTATCTGGGGTCTCTTGTGGAGCTCCAGATCCTGAGCTAGTGGATTTACGATCTTGTGTTGGGGGCCGGCTGGTAGGTATGGGCTCTTCTTTTGACCATAGTTTGTAAACAATCTTTGATTCTGCTTCTGCGCCGTTTTCCACACAACTGTTGAGTTCATCTTGCCAGGTTTCTGTCCACGGTTTGAAGTAAAGATATCCACTCTCAAGCCTGTTAGCGAGCTCTGTTTCCACAGGGAGCATAGTATTCCTATAGAACCAAGTAGAACGAAGTATGTTGGATACATCATGTAGAGGACTCCAGTAAATCGGTTTCATCTGCATATTACGAGTCCATTAGTTCCTCTTGACCATTACAGGAAACCGAGAGCAACTATACCTTTAGGTTTGGTAATTCAACCAAATGAAGACGGGACACCCCAACAGGAACCAACAACTGAGATCTCTGTTCTTCTGATTCTCCATCTGTGTCAAGCGAAGGCTCTTCTGGAGATCCTTCCCATCGAACACTGGTTCTTAAACCAGACGGTTTCGGGACTATGTGGGCGGAACCACGGCTTTGTGGCTCAGCATGCGGTTCTTCGTCTACATCCCTCAAAGAACTCGTTTCAACCGATCGTCCCAATGGAGTTTGCGGCTGTGACAAGGGAGCCCTGATAAATGGAGAGCCACTAATGCTCACATCACGAGACGGATTGCCATGGAGACTCCCACTTTCCATTTCTTCAAGACTTGCAGTGTCATCATACGGCGATGAAGAACTAGTCTTCCGCCCCACTGTCTTAGGATCGAACCCAATAGAAGACCCCGCTCGTTTCCGATAACTGGAAGTATACTTCTGATTGATATCCCTTGCGTCATTCTCTTGCATAGATCGAACTCGCATCCCCTCCCATGATCCCTTAGAACGCACGTCGACACTGCCAACTTCGCGATTTGGTCTAGTTTTTGAAACATTCGATAGCTGGTCATCCAAAATAGGCGTAGAAACATGTGGCGAGCTCTCATGGCTGTCGACCGAGCTTATATTTTCCCGGCTTCCTGTCTGTCGTTTCCGTTCGAGATTGGGTATACGTTTGGACACAGATATCTGTGTATTTCTAGCGGGGATGCTTGTACCTTCCTGAGGTTTTTGTTGTCCCGTTGAATTTTCCCAGGTTATCTGAAGCTGCTTCCAGGCATTCTCCAAAGCCATATTATCTCTTGCAGAAAACGGCTGTGGTGGTGCCCGTTCATTTCCAGCACTTTGACCACCTGACGGCGGAGGGAGGGGAGATAGCGGATCGTCAATCGGTAGAGACGAAGTATAAAAGAATTGCGTCCGGACTTTCGGGGGTGAGGGCGAGGAATGCCAGGCAGAAAGATCGGGATCGTCATCCGCTAGGAGACATTTCGCGCCGTAGGTATGGATAGGAGCTGTCATTGTGGAGAATCTCGGGCTTCCACTTTATATATCAAATATCTAGCTTCCCACCAATGACCGAGCTAGATGAGAGTGGTGAGGCGAAAATATCATGATCAAGTATCCTCCCTGCTCATTGCTACAATGACTGGGGTCAGCAATGGAAGCTTGGTACTGTCTTAACGAATGAAGAGGTCAATGAAGATCAACCTAAAAAGCATGCAAAAAGCTCAAGAGATATAAGCGAGAGAATTTCCATTGTAATACAGACAAGAAAGATTGAAGGGAAGTTGCAGCAGGCAGAATTGAAAAGGACAAGTCGAGTTGCTCGTGATTGCTCCCTTCAGCCTATGACGTCGATTCACATGCTTGGCATTTCTCTACTGTTTGTTTGCAGCGAACAACAGCCTCATCTTGTTGATGTTCCTGCATTGTCTATTCTTGCTATCAAACACTTGATACAAAAACAATAAATTAAACTTTATCTCTAATAACATCTCATTAAAAAACGAAAAAGAAACATCGCTGTAAGGGGAATCTCTAAGCAACATGAAGGGACATCTTCCTTTCATCAACGTGGATCACAAACGACGAAAAGACCCAAACCCTCAAAGAAAATAAGAATTAAAAAATGGGGAAAAATCGTTAGTGACATATATGGTTTCCTTCAAATTCTCTTAGTGCACAACTTGACTGATTGGCCTAAGCAAAGAGACACTACTCGTACTATGCCGACGATTATCCCTAATCAGCTCCTCTTGCATGAGTGACAAGGTACTCATTTGAAGGTTCTCGAAAGCCACGCGTGTTTGAAACGGAGCACCAAGCATTTCAAGGATATTATGGATATCATGAAGGTGCTTGCGGATCGAGCTATCAGGAAAACAGAAAGTGCGAATGCCCATGTCCTTGATGATGGATTTCCAGTCACGCAAGTTGGAGTTGAGAAGAATGGGGTTCGCTGAGGCCTCACCGTGGAAACTTAATGTGGAGAGGTTGGATAAAATCAGCTGTCGCTGAGTAGCCTGATCGAATTGGAATTCAACAACTTGGGGCCGGTTTTTTGATCCCCAGGAGGCGGTGATCTTCTTTACTGAATCCATGGAGACTCTACCTCCCCTGTATTGCTCGACAAGGAAATTGTTGGCGCTGAAGCAGATCATGAGCTCCAGCTCGGAGTATAGCTTTGCCTGTTGGGATCGATCCAGGGAAAGGGGAGCGGCCGGCTTTCCCAAGATTTTCGCGCCGTTTAATCCATGGACGTTGAATGGGGTGGATCGTGCTACGTCCACGGCCTGGATTGTTCTGTTAATATATTTGAATCGGGATCGGACGGATCGATAAAAGCTTACAATGTCTCCGACGTGCTGTTTGATTTTCTTTCCAATGCCCTTGAAGATTGTAGACTTGCGCTTGTCAGGAGGCTCCTTCAGGTCTTCAGAATTTCCGAGCCAGCCGTTTTGTCCGAAGAGTTTCTTGCGAGGGAGTGCCTGGGGGTCAAAGGAGCCATCGAGGGACGTGATATCAAGCAAATTAGATTTGGAAAACTGCGATGGGTCACCCACAAAAGAGTGCCGCCGACTATAATCACTATCTCTGTCATATGTTGCAATCTCACTGTGAGCGAGATCATCACAAGTTTCAAAGACAGGGTAGTGTTGATACACGCTATGCAGAGCTACACGAAGAGCCTCGGGCATGCTCCCGGCATCAAATGGACTGACGGGAGTCATAGGAGGGGAGGTCGATTGATCGATAGGGTGGAACGAATTGGCAACGTAGTACAGAGAAGCAGACGAAATGGATTTTGACGATGCGCTGGAGGAGAAGGTCGCCTCAGGCACTGGTGAAGGAACCCAAAAGTTATCGTACTCTTCATAGAACGGATTGAGCTTAGCGATATCTTCATACTCAAAGTTCCTATCACAGCGTTAGTATACCTTTGACAAATGGGGACAGGGAGACTCACTCATGATCGAGCATGATGGGGACGTCAATACTGTTACCCATCCTTGTTGATTGTACAGGTAAGCCAGTGCACCCCTGACTCACTATTCGAGGATGTAATGACGTACCAGGAATTTTGGCAGAGATAAACAGTGTTCGAAAATGCTTGGAGGAAGGGAAGAAGAGAAAGAGAAGAGGAGGAAACTATAAAGTGAGAAAGGGTTATATAGAAGTCAAAGGGTAAGATCGCTAAGAGGAATATACCATTCATTGTCTTATTGACAAAGAAAATCCTTCTAACGAAAACAATTTCCCATTCACTTGTGTCCGTCCTTGTATAATGATAGGCCGGTTCCTATAACAATGGCTTTGCCCACAATAAGCCGGTGAATGCCTTTATCCAGACAATGGCCTTTCAATTGCCCTTTAATTCATTTTCACCTTACCATTCCGATTGGCTACCGATAGGATAATTTCAGGGGAATCATCCATTAACCTTTAGATCATTGTTTACTTTTTCCCGTTTTTTCTACATGATAGATTCCAGTTGGAAAGTTGCCCTATTTAGGGTTCCTAGCTTACTCCAACAATTATATGGAAATGACTCCCAACAGACGAACTATAAATTTGAGAAAGCTCTCAATAGGTTTCTAATACTTTTGAGAGCAATAAGACAATTTTAGATATAGCCAATATAGGTTCGAGAAGCACTCTTTGGTACTAATATAAAGAATCACTAACTGAAGTAACATAACATTCACCTCAAAACAATCGCTACAGCATTGAAACCCAAAACACAATTTTCGGCCTGGATTCAGTTCTCCTTAGTATCAACATGATGGTACAAAAATCTTTAGGAACGTGCACCTCTCTAGATTGAGATAGACTAGTGAGATTATAGGCAACGGCTACAGCGCTAACACATAAAAAATACGAAGGAAATTGGTTTTGGGCCATAAGTAGCCATTTGCCAATCATGATTGTTTGAGAAATTTGTTTCATATAATACAAACAATATCGACCAGCCTGCAAGACTAGCACTGCGCAAAATGTCCAAGGGGGGGATCCTTCTCATTTGAAAAGTCGTACAGCTTGAATAATGCGCAACCAATTCGTACGGGTTATAGTGGGCTTGAAAAGCCAGTTTTCCGGGATATGCCCTATACAATACAACTACTGGGTAGATGGTAGACTATCCGCATGTAGTAAGACTTTGTAAAAATGGATCTTCCGAACTGTTACCATATTAGTGCGGCCCACTTCCCTTGTGGTTGATATACAGAGTATATGTTGGCATTGAAGGAGCTCATAGTTAGGTAAACTGTGGACTCCATCGTAATCGTAGGAACTACTATAGTCCACCCTTCAAAGTCCCGAGACCATTTGCGGTCCCCAGTTTGAGCCGGCAGGAGCAAAGGATATCATTCCTGGGTTCGGTATTGATCGGAGGGGTTGTACGGGAAGCAGGGAATTTCTAATATGAGGGTGTAGAAATCAGGAAAACAGACACGGCAGTTATATAGAAAAGGGCGGAATGATATGCAAGATCCGATCCAGCCGATGGGGGTCACGTGCGGCCACTCCACCTACCGAGATGTTAACCGGCTGGATCCTCGTGGAGCTAAGGTCCCCTTCTTCGTGCGCTCTGATACGCTCTTTCCCCGTCTTCTTCGCTTTCATTCCAATGTCTCCTCCCCACCACTTCCACCTGCTCTTTACATCTTTGTTTGCTAGCGAACCACAGCCTTTGGTTTTCTCTTTGGAGTCAGCCGAAAATGAATGCCGCTATGCTTCTCCGTCTTGCTGCGAGCTCGGCCCGCTTTCCCAATTTCCTTAGCTATATATGAGTCCTCCTGGTCCTTTGAATCGTCGTTATCAAGCCATCTTTCTCCATACTGCACTTTGCCTGTACTCGGACGTTGTGATATCATCTCCTGTATATTTGTTTGTTTCCTCGTATTTCAAACTCTGATACCGACGTCTCACCTGAATAAGTGCCCCGCCACCATATACTTACCGCCAATATGGCCCATTCGCAGGAGAAGTATGACATCGTCATTGTGGGCGCAGGTCCCGTGGGGATTTTGCTGTCCCTCTGCCTGTCGCGATGGGGTTACAAGGTCAAGCATATCGACAACCGCCCTGTCCCCACCTCCACTGGTCGCGCAGACGGTATTCAGCCTCGCTCCACCGAGATTCTTCGGAACTTGGGTCTCAAACGCCAGATCATGGCATACCAACCCGCGAAGGTGTATGATGTAGCTTTCTGGGACCCTCTCCCCGACGGCAAGGGTATCCATAGGACTGGCAGCTGGCCAAGTTGTCCCAGATTCATCGACACCAGATACCCATTCACCACTCTTGTGCATCAGGGCAAAATCGAGAGAGTCTTCTTGCAGGAGATTGAGAAAGCTGGAACGACTGTCGAGCGTCCCTGGACAATCACGGCCTTCAAGAACGATGGTGCGGACCCAACCTATCCAGTCGAAGTCTCCATGAAGTGCCTGGATACAAACCTGATTGAGACCGTCCGTACGAAGTACCTTTTCAGTGGTGAGGGTGCCAAGAGCTTGGTCAGAGACCAGCTAGGTATCAAGATTCGTCATAAGGACCCCATCTCCTACGTGTGGGGTGTTATGGATGGTGTAGTCCGGACGGACTTCCCTGATATGGAAGTAAGTGTGAACCGTGGGATCTCGAAACAGAGCTAACGACAACATTATAGACAAAATGCACCATTCACTCCGATGCTGGCTCTATCATGGTCATTCCCCGTGAAGACAATATGGTTCGCCTCTATGTGCAGATTGCCTCTTCAACCGACCCCGACTTCCACCCCAGGAAGACAGCTACCGCCGAACAGGTCCAGCAGGCCGCGAAGAACATTCTCAAGCCATACTATGTTGAATGGGAACGTGTAGAGTGGTACTCTGTTTACCCTATTGGACAGGGTATTTCTGAGAAATACACCTTGGATGAACGGGTCTTTATGGGCGGTGATGCATGCCACACCCACAGCCCCAAGGCTGGCCAGGGTATGAACACTGCGTTCCATGACGCTTTGAACTTGGCATGGAAGCTCCATGCAGTTGAATCCGGACTCGCCAAGCGTTCGATCTTGAGCACCTATGAGAGTGAGCGTAAGGACATCGCCGAGACTCTGTTGAACTTCGATTCGAAATATGCCGCTTTGTTCTCCAAGCGCCGCCCCACAGCTGGTGAAGTTGGATCTGCTAGTCACACCGCTGCTGCGAACGGAGAGGAGGACGAGTTTGTCAAGACCTTCAAGTCCTCGTGCGAGTTCACCAGTGGTTATGGTGTTGCCTACAAGGGCAATGTATTCAACTGGGATGACAGCCACCCTGCCAAGTCTCCATTGTTCAACATTCCGGGCGTGAGGTTGACGCCAGGCCGAGCTTTCACTCCCGCCAAGGTTACTCGACTTGCGGATTCTAACTTTGTGCCACTTGAACAAGAGGTGCCAGCCAATGGCGCGTTCCGTATTTTCATCTTCGGTGGAATTCAATCACAGACTAAGAAGGCTATTGCGGACCTTGCCGCGAACTTGGAGAAAGATCGCTCGTTCCTCTCCGTTCACCGGAGAACCGACACTCCTTCCTTCTTCGAACACCACAATCCTCATTCCAAGCTTTTCACTCTCTGCCTGACTTATGCAGGTCAGAAGAACGACATTGACATGGACCTGGTGCCGGCAATCCTCAAGGATTACCACCACCATATCTATGCTGATGACCTTCCCGATGTCCGTGTTCCTAACGCGAAGTTCCCTACTCATGAGAAGCTTGGCTTTGACCCGGCCAAGGGTGGTGTTGTTGTCGTTCGCCCTGACAGCCATGTTGCCTGTACGGTGCAGCTCGTTGAAGGCAGCGGCACCGTGGATGCCCTGAATGATTACTTCGGTGCGTTCTCAGCGAAGCCGGTGGGAAGCGATCAACAAAGCCGTCTGTGAGGCATATTACTGGTATATATTTTGAGCTGTTTTGGTTATTGAGTTTTGATTTTGAAGCGATAATTTTGCATGAGGCGTTGTATACCGCAATTGTATTTATACATTAGAAATTAGGGATTGGTCATAGTTCTACCTTAAATCGGTCGATTGTTTATACTTATATGCCCCTTTGTAGTGTGTCTTGGAGGCTGCCCTGAGAGAAGCTGGGTCTGTACCAATCTACATCATCTGTCCCATCACCCCGCACTACCAAACAATTTCTACTGTAAGATCGTCACCGTCCCATCCCACCATCTACAAACTCTCACCCCAAAGACGAGAAAGATGCTTTCCCTCCTTCTTACCGCTGAACTCACTGGGTGAGTCTGATTTATCTCTATAATCCCTCACAACTATCAATTCCCAGCCAACAATACCTGCATTCGCTTCCCCGCACTTACCACCAGCACCACCAACAAGCCAACCGTCGCCTGTTCCAAGCTAACTATAGCATAGAGTCAATGAACTCCGCCCTACAGATACCGAAGAAACACCTTACTATTATACCTTCAAGGTCCAATGTACTAGTTGTCGAGAGACGCACCCAAACTGGGTTAGCTTCAATCGCTTTGTACGTTTGCTTCTGGCGTGTCGGGAGAGAAATCTATCTACGATATGATTGTCACAGTTGCTGACTGCGTTCTCGTTTCCTCAATACAGGAGCAGCATGAAATCCCGGGAAGTCGCGGCGAGGCGAACTTTGTGTGGAAATGCAAACTTTGCCAGGTTAGTTCTTCTCTCCCTGAATACATCTCGCGCCTGGATAACAGCCCTTCATTCATTTCTTAAGTCCCATCTAACTGGTTAATACCATACAGAAAACCCACTCCGCCAACATAACCGCCGGTCCAAATACCTACTCAGCAGACAACGATACCAGCAACAAAAAGCGCAAAGGACAACAAGTGATCGGTCTCGACTGTCGCGGACTGGAGTTTACTGAATTCAAGGCTGATGTATGCCCACTCCTATATACATTTCTGACTAGGACACCCTAACAGGAACTACAGGGAGAATGGGAAGCCAAAGGAACCGACTCTTCGACCCCGTTCACCGGTATTGATCTGTCCGAGGGAGAGTGGTATGATTATGACGAGAAGGCTGGGGAGGAGGTGTCGATTAAGGATATTAGCTGGGAGCTTGGTCGCGCGTGATTGAATTGCATTGGATGTGATGTACGTAGGTGGTGGTTGGTAGCGGTTCTGGCGGCGTTCGTTGAGTGTAATACCAATTTGATGTATTTTTATGAGGTTCGGAGGTTAGTGGTGGATTAATATATACAATATATTAGCAAGCAAGTCAGAAGACTGGCCCAATGGGAATATTTTATACAACAGGCATAGACATCAAGGCTCAACTCCAGCTCGTAGATACTGCAGTCCATCTCATCCAAAGGCGGTAGAAAATCCTCACACATGATTGGCTGACAAAGCACCGGCAGCATCACATTTTCTGTCGCGACTCCAACTTCAGCTGCCATTCCGTCAGCCAGTACGACCAGCCCATACATCCATTTATTGATCAATTTCAGCTGGTCGATACCTTCGCTGGATTTGTATTCCTCATCATCCATACCCGTACAGCACCAAATCGGAGAGGAATAAGTCGTTCAGAGCAACATGAGTGTGCGTACCCCTTCACCCACTGCGCCTTAGCTATATTATCCCAAGTCTCGTCTACTACTTCAGTGGTATTCTAACAAAGATACAGTTCCAACCCGTAAACCCTCGACCTTTTCTACAGGCCAGGTACGCTGTTTCCAATTCAGGACTGTCGCGCTCATTTATCCACCACATCCATCCATAATCCCACCAACTTACCGCACAGCGAAATGGAGTATACATACTAATTGGGCGACAGGGTCGGTACCGAACTTATCATCCGTCTGAAATGGGGTCAGACAGAGTACAAAGGTACACTGGAGAGCATTGACTCGTACATGAATGTTCTGCTGCGGGATACGGAAGAATTCATTGATGGGAAGAATACAGGGACTTTGGGTTTGGTTTTGATAAGGTGAGTTACTCTAGTTTTTTTTGTCCTTACTGAGTGTTGTGGATTGGCGTTGCTGGACTGAGTTGGGCAGTTCAGAGGAAGGCCACTGCTGCTTGTTTAGGTTATTTCTGAAAAAGTGGACATTACTAACTTTTATCTTTTGCAGATGCAATAATATCCTCTGGATGGGGTCAGTAGATAGTGTTGAGATGACGGATTTGGGGTTGAGGTAGCGAATTCTTCAGATATGATACCATTCGGCGAAGACGACGGCAGATACAGTACGGAGCGAATCCTCTCAGGAAGGATACACAAGAGGCAAAAGAGGCAAAAGAGAAAAGCTTCAACAAGCCTACCTGGCTTTCTATTTTCGTTATTCTGTTCGATTTCTGGCATGAGGTGTTTCCAATGGTTTCTTAGTGACTCAATTGACTTGGACTAATGATCTGGGCTTGCTTGCTTGCTTGTAACAACCGGAATAGGCAAGTTTGTTGTTGTTTGATGGCAGTGATGTCCAACACATGATGTGATAGCAGGTGGCTATGTATCTCCTAACCATAGACTGGGGTAGCATATGGCCTCATAGGTAGTCGAATAGAGTAAGGACCGTCGGGTCCCCTGACGAGTTAAGCATGGTTTGGCACCAAGTAAACTTCTAACCTAGGATAATTCCCAAGGGAACAAAAATCTACCGTTTCAAAAAGTCTGGTTCGCCACGAGAGTTAGGTAGATCAATCTAAACGCTCGATTCGTAAGTAAGTAGATCGGTCGAGCCCATGGTATGCGTACTGTGGCAAGCAACTTATTCCCCCACAACGTTAGACTTCTTCCGGAAGGAACTCAAGAAGACTTTGGAGCACACCGCAAAGGAAACTCCAGAAGAGAGGAAATTACCGAATCCACATGTTCACCAGAACTAAGGGCCAACGTCATAGCTCAAAGTCTGTAGAAGGGAACTTGGGCTATTATTCGCAAGGATCACACCCACCTTTCTTCTGCTGACGACCATGTGGGAATCAGCCGATCAACTCTCCACTTCCTTTTCTGTATGGGAAGTCGACTCTGAAAATACTGGAGAACGAAAAATTAGTATGGAGATGAAAAATCAATCAAGCCAGAAGAACATAAAAGGATGGTCCGGGATATGCAGACATCCATCTACCTAGCAATCAAGCACTCAACCAACGGACTAGAATCTCCCGCAATCCCTGTTTGGCGCGTTCTGAAACTCTTCTTGCAGTATTACACAAACCTTCTCTCGCTTCTCGTCCCCTGGTATACAAATTAATTGCTGCCCCTCTTCCTTTTCCTCTGCCATCGATCTCTCTATTATCCGTCTCCTATTGTCTTTCGCTTGGTTTCGATATTACTGCGCTCGTTACTTGGTTAAAGTCTCTCTTTGAGAACTAGACTTCACCAATCCTCTATTCTACACATACACCAAGCCCGTCTATTACAGACAAAGAAATCACCGAGCCACCGACATGCGCGATATGCCCTCCCGCTTCATTGAGATCCTCGACCCCAAAGACACTATTCGCGTGTCAGTCTGGGACGTCCGACTTGAAGATGTCCTCGCACATCAAGAAGCTGTCGTCACACGATCTCGTTCTTCCACCCAATCCTCTGGCAAAGGGAGTCTAGATAAAGACTCCGATCGGGAAAACGGGTCACCTCCCAGTCAACGTTGGAAACGAATCAGCAATATCCTTTCTTCTCGGCGATCGAGTTAATCAAACCAAGAAAGAAAGAAAGGAATTAATACAGAATTTTACATGATGGTCGCCGTTTGTTGGATCTACGATATGTTGGTTTAATACTTCGGTCTTTATCTTCTGTCTCAGTCGAGGGAAGGAGCGGTGAAAGAAGAAAAGGCGATTGAGAGCGGAAGAAGCTTGTTAGACTTCGACTTCACCTTGGCCTCTGCACTAATTCTCCGATCATCATCGTCATATACATCATAGCTACCCTACCTTACCCTAACACCAACCTACCACCATCAACAACCTCGATCAAACCAACGTGGATACACTACTATACGGACGAACAAACGAAGCAACGATACCGAACGTGTTACGGAATGACATGCTTGCATCCAATCACTTGATTATGTTTCAAATCGACCCTGGCATTCAATAAGAACCAGGCTGCACTAGTAATGGCGTTAGGAAACTTGGAACCCAGGATACCCTTATTATTGTGTAAATAGCTTATGAGCAAAATTTCGAATAATCCTACACTACGAATTAATTATCTGCCTTATCGTCTATCCTTCCAGTTAAGTCTAGATCAAGCCAAGTCCAGTCCAGTCCAGGAAATGAAATGAACAAGTGAGACAACCTCCGCAGAGCTACATCTTCACCAGCTCTCGATTGGCTTGAACGCCAGCAATAGATCCAATCGGGCGTTCAGACCTCCTATACTGCAGGGGTATGAGTATGGTCTGATCAGTTTCTTGATTAATAGTGCATGTAACTATGTACTATAGCTCTCTACATACTGCGCACACGAGTCAGAACTGCCGAGCTTACATTGCAATCGCCATCAATTTGATTGACAATAAATTTACGTATTGGCAAAATGGAGTACTTGCGTGACCCTTGACTCTTAACTTAGCAAGTTAGCCATACCACTGGGTGAAGTCGAAGGGAAACTAACGAACTAGAACAGTGGGGTAGAAATGAATGAGTGAAAGGACCGTCGATCACTCAAATTTAGAAACATTCTTTCATCCAATCATCGGGCCATCCCAGTTGAGTACAACAGAACTGACTACAGTACGCACTTACTTACCTATGCTCAAATGTAGCACTGTTCTCTGCTGTACACCAGAACCTACAGTACTGTACTCGATATTATAATCGGCCCTGTCCAACACACCATTTTCTGCCCCCAAACCTACACACTCCAGGTACAGACAGGTTTGTCTCACGAGCGTCAACCAACCAGCCAACCCTGGTCATTCTCGTACCGCAAAACCTCGCGGGGAACTACAGCTCTTCTATCCTATAGGTAGATGCCAGGTACCAGGTACTGGAATTAGGGAACCGGATGCGAGTGTTCTTGCTTGCTTTACTTCCTACAAAACTCCCGACTGGCACACTTCGTTAAAGAACAAGCTGGTTGAGGTCCATATGGTTTAACATTCTGCGGGTGAAAGGAGAATTTATTCCAGTTGGAGATCAGATTGGACCCGGAGAATAGTACTGTAAACAAGGTAGGGAGAGCTTGTTGCCTTGCTGTTGCTGTTGCTGGGAAGGCAGAGTGGTTCGGTTTAGGATCAGACTGGCTCACTGACTGGTTGATGAGTGAGTGAGAGGACAAGGGTTGTTGGTAGGTGTTGAATAGACTGGTGTCGACAATGACTACTAGGGAAGGGCGGTCTTTCTTACTCATTAAGTGAACGGATGGAAACCAGAAGTCAGGTGACTTTGCCGAGGTACTTCCTTAGGATCACCTGACCATATAAACTTGTAGGAATTCCAGATTGATCTATGGTACACAGTCAACAACCAACTCAGAATTCATTCCTTGTAATTGAAAATACCAGTTCTTCTTGATTCATATAATTTTTCTTCCATCCAATGGTAGTATTCCCCACTATTATTGGATCTTCCTATAAGGCAATAGTGCCCATTCCGCTTCTCATGGTAGCATGTCACTGGCGCTACGTACACCCTACCCCTAGGCGATACCGATCGAAGGAATTCTAGCGATTGAGACCGTCTTATAGCCGTCAAGATGGAAGGATTAAGATTAAGGGTCACACTGGCATCATCGAATAACTGGGAACAATGGATTTCATCAGTGAAGATTATCGCCCGTGTTCTGGGAATTTGGAAGTATATTGATCCCGATCAGCCCAATACAAGCCGGCCTGAGAAGCCAGTGGTTCCTAGTCTAAAGGAAATAGATCAATCTGATAAGGAACTACTACATTCGAGATTCCAGGCCGAATTAATGGTCTACGAGGCGAAGCTATGGGACTGGGATGATTACCAAGAATCCTATCAGAAGCTCTGATTCATAATCGCTGCTAGTATAGCACCGCGACATCTTTACCTTATTGAGGATGCTGGGGACCTACGGCAAGTCATTATGAAGCTGAAAAAGCGGTTCCAGATCTGATCAAGGTATTTCTATGACAATAGCTCAAATTTCCCATATTTTCTCTTCCTATTTCTCTCGGAATTTGTGAAGCCAACGAAGCCCAGTTTGATCCATGCTTCGTTATTGAACCCAACTTCATTATAGGTCTTATTCTACCTTAAGACAGTGCATAACGTTAGAACCCCGATTCCTATTCAGATAATCAATCTGAAACTGAAGTCGTCTAGTAAACGTGGTATAGTTATATCATACACGTGCGGCTTCTTGGGTCGAAGAGCCCTTTATTTCTGAATAATGATATCAAATTATTACCGAGGCTATCAAATACCAGGATTCATTCTTTCTCCTTTGAAGGATCAAATCCTAGCGCTGAATCTAATGAGATAGTCTGTCTCGTCATGACTCACTTATCACCGAATCCAGTCCCCGACACTTGGCACTAGGGAAATAAAACCACCTACAGTAGATAATCTCACCAATCTTCCTTCCCCTCACCAAACCACTCCTTCAACACCAAGTATCAATTAACAATGTCTTTCGCACTCCACCCCATAACCCCCGACGAAATCCCAACCCTAATCACCATCCACGACGCCGCATTCGCCGACGATGTCTCCATGAATCTCATGTACAATCTCTCCGGGGATAAAACCGATTTCATGAATTTCATACGCAATAGTCTCCTCACAAACCCGACATCGCGTTTCTTCAAAGCTGTAGATGCCAATGGCGAAATCATGGGCTGGTCATGGTGGAGTATCTACCTGGATGGAGAGAAACATGCAGAGGATGCAGCTGCTACAATAGAGCATCAGAAGACTCCGCCTAAGGATTCGCCTTGTCCAGAACTTTATTTGGATTATCATCGGGATGTTGCTAAGAGGAGGGAGAAGTGGGTTACTGGGAAGCCTGCTAGTAGTATGTCCCTGATTTCAAAGCTGGCCCTCCGTCATGACGAGTTACATTACACTATACTAATGTCCAAACAGTTCTCCAAGCCATCGCAGTTGGTCCTAAACACCAGAGGAAAGGGGTCGGCTCTGCGCTTGTCTGGGCTGGGCTGGACGAGGCTAAACGCCATGGTTTGCCCACTTGGCTGGAGGCTTCATCTGCGGGGCGTAAATTGTATGAGAAGTGTGGATTCCGTGATGTTGGGGAACCAATTGATATTGATTTGAATAAGTATGGAGGGAATGAACAAGTTAGGGTTGTGTGTATGTTACATGATGTCCCTAGCTAGGACGATCTTGTTTTGTCTTCGGTATAGTAGTCTTGCAGATATCTTCACTTGATGAACCATGGGAATGTAAATAATTCAATGCCTCAGTAAATATGATTTGGTGGGCGATTTGGGAGACTGAGTGGATTGTTTGGAGATAGATAGGCCCACAGAATAACATACCTCCCTATTCCATTATTCTCCTGAAACATGCCATGCCGGTTCACTCCCCCAAGAGGTAGGAGTGTCACTCATCTCAAACTCAATCTTCTCTGCACGAACAATATCCCCATGCCTCAGAATCGGCATCTTAACCTCTCTCCCATCAACCTTCAAGCTCTTGATATACGCTTTCGTTGGTGCCCCAGTGGCGCTAATAACCAAAGACCTCTCTTTCCCATTTGTTATCTTTCCACCGGTATCTGCTCCAGTCGGTAGGCGGATGGAGACCTTCTCAAAGAACGGCGTCCCAACAATATACTCATCACTGGCGGGGTTAACAGGGTAGAAACCCAGAGAAGAAAAGATATACCACGCGCTCATCTGGCCCAGATCTTCATTCCCGCTCAGTCCACCGCTTTTGGTATTATAGTTGTTCCACACAATGTTACGGATCGTCTCTGCTGCCTTTGTAGGATACCCAAGGGCAGAGTATAGATATGCGACATGGTGGCTCGGCTCATTTCCGTGATCGTTGTGACTATGGAAGTATTCATCTAGTTTATCGCGCATGACCTCTCGACTGCCAAATAGGTCGACTAGACCCTTTGTGTCATGCATTATATCGAATGTATATACCCAATCGTCTCCTTCCGTCCATCCCCAGGTATTATTTGACCATGTACCGTTGCCGTTACGCGACTGCATGAATTGTGTTTCGTTATTCCATATGTGTGCATAGTTACCGCTTCGCACCATGAGTTCTGAAACAGTGTGGTCAGAACCTCCAGCGTGTGCGCCTACCACCGCACAGGAGTAGTCATTGAATGCATAGTCGAGTGTTCGACTAGCGGCCTCAGCCCAGCCGTCATTAGACACCCAGCCCTGTTTCATGTACGCTGTTAGTCCGGCTCGGACTTCGTATGAAGTATGAGGCTCGCGATCGTAATACAGCAGCTCAGTATCACGATCAGGCGGAGTGTATGCGTCCTTCTTGACAGCTTCCCAAGCTTTGTCAACGTCGAAGCCGCGGAAACCCCTTTGAAGTGCGTTGGCGAGAACAGCATCAGCATTGGTCGCGATCATGATATTGGTCTCGATTATGTTAGCCCACATGGGCAACCAGCCGGACCAGTCGAAAATCCGCAGCAGTGATCGCATCATGCTGTTCACGCGTTCCGGGGCAAAGAGAGTTAGGAGCGAATGTTCTGCTCGGTATGTATCCCAGATTGACCAGGATTGGTAATACGAATCATGCTCAGTGTGTACGCTGTCAGTGTAGCCTGAGTAAAAGACCAGAGGAGCACCCTCCTTGTTCGAAGTTGGTTCAGAGAAGTCACTTGGGTATTGTAGTGCATGGAACAAACCAGTATACCAGATAGTACGAGGATCGTGATCTGGGTCGGTGTTGTTGACACCTTCAATCGTTACTCGGCCAATTTTATCCAACCAGGCAGATTTGACTGCCTCGACGGTGTCCTCGAAGGTGTTTTTATCGGGAATTTCGAGGTCGAGATTCTTTCGCGCCTGCTCAATGCTAACGAATGAAATCCCGGTGCGCACTTCAACCCTGGATGTATTCTTACCAAACTTGACGTATGAGCCAGTGAAGTTTCCATGTCTCTCACGTTCACCATCGCTCGTTACTCCACCATTTGTCACACCGTAAAAAGCAAATGGTTCTGAGAAACGGGATACGAAGTATCCCTTGAATGACGGCGCTTTGTCCGGTCCAAGCAGATAATCCTGACGCTCTGGATTGTAGCCAGAGATCTCCTGTTTGGACGGGTCAATATGAACATAGCCTGTCCAATTGCGTCTCGTGGCTTGGATAAAAACCCAAGGCTCAGGTTTCTCTTTTCGATCCCTGTTGGTGTTATCATGGAAGTCGAACCGGAGGTGGCCAGCATGAGCATTCGCAGACATGGCGACCTGAAACGTCAGAACTGGAAAACCAATACGAATTCTGCATCCCATACCTGAATATACCGACTGTACTCCTCATCCCCAGATTTAGTACACCCCAAACTCCCCTCTACCTCCCTCCTCACCCTACCATTGGCCCCCTCCTCCACCGACTCAGGAACATCACCCGCACCCCCAGGAACAGGCCCATCCCCAACAGCCTCAGCAGTATTATTCCACCCACGTCCCATGCGTTGTGTCGCATCTAAGGACACCTCATAAACATAAGCGGTACACTTCTCATCACTCTTCCTAAACGCCAACCCCCGATTTTCGAACAACGGCTGAACCTCACCAATACCAGGAGTCAAGACAACCTGACCAGCCTCGCCCATCCAGATAGCTGGCTGATGAGTTGCCTGGAAGCCATGAATTAGACGGTCGGCGTCGCTGTAGGGGACTTGTGAGATGAAGTTCTCGCGTGTTTGCGGTGTCCACCTTGTCATGCCAAAGGGTGGGCTGATTGATGGGATCATTCCGCCGTTGGCGTTCGGGGTTATTCCATATGTGCCGATTAGGGGGTTTATGTGTTCTAGAGCGCCGATGTTTCTGTGATAATTTGGGGCATTGTGATTGGGGTTTTGGTTTCGACTTGTTGGATGGGTTGAGGTACTCCCGGCAAGAAACGCCAGGAGAAGAGGTAATAGGATGACCATGTTGACACCACTATTGAATAACTGAGCTTAAAAACTCGATGGATACCAAATGAACAAATTAGATGGTAGAATGCGATCTATAGACAACGTTCCATGGCTAACGGAAAACAACAAAAGCAATTTAGGGCAATTGCCCAGTTATAAAGATCAAATCCGGGCATCATAGATGCGGAGATCAGCCTCCTTCAAGCTTCATTAGTGGTTCTGAATCCCGGAATTCGCGGGGTTGTTTGTTAGCAGGAACGGGATGGATGGATGGAGAGGAAGAGTCTAAGGTATTAAATTAACTACAGTGTATAACCTCAGGCATCGAAATCTCCACCATATTCATCCATCGCGTCAATTCCGTCAGTTCATGTCAAAATACCCCCGTTTAGATTTTATTTTTGATAAAACCAATAACCTAAGATCCTGATATAATTTTTTGAGTTTATCAAGCGAACAAATACAACTATAATCACAAATCCAACCCATGGCATGGACAATGTCGCCCTCCGGTTCAAAATCAAGAACAACCACTCCAAGTGCCTTCGAGCAGCAACGCGAAGAGCTAGTCCGAGAAATAGCAGTAGTAAGTTCCCTTCACCGATGATTAATACATACAATTCCTCACCGACTAAATAAACAGGGGATGGAGCAAGTCCTCCAAAACATCAACCAACTTAATCGAAACTTAGAGAGTATCATTACTGTAAGTTCCCAGTCTCAGTCTAGGACATGACAGCCATATTGATGGCGAACAGGTCGGCAATGAATTTGGCTCTGTAGAGGCACTATGGTCTCAATTTGAGAACTTTATGGGTCGACCGGAAGACGAGAACGGGAATGGAGATGGGAAAGCCAATGAGGGTCATGAAGAGAACAATAAACGCCGAGGACAGGACGAGGAAAGAGAGAGTACTTTTATCCAAGAGAGGTGATACTTTCTTTTCTTTGGGTCTGGCTTATGATTGATGCACTCTTCTCATTGTTCTATTTGATACCAGTTTACGATTAGGTTACAGGACATGAAGACATTTTCAAGAGCTTTTGATTGATTTCTTAATTCAGTATACATGGTCTTCTTGCGCCGACCGTAAATAAACACCTGTCCCATGCATGCAAGAGGGGTGGCCAGCAGACCGGTCTCATGAGTGACATCAATGAAATAACAAAGACACGAATACAGAGAGCCTTGTGGATGAATAACAAGACAAACCAATAAAAACAGCCAAAAGGCAAATCAGAAAGCCACCTTAGCCAGCGTGGTGATAAAACAGATAGGAGGAAGTAAGCCACATGAAGCGAAAAGCGCACAGCACAGCGGAAAAGTGTCATTCGTGGACTCGGGACATATCCAGTTCGCATCAATGGCACATGAATACATGAATATATGGGACGTGCGCTGAACAAGCAAACCGTCAAAGCAACCAGGCTTTATATTCGGCGGAACGAGAGGAGGATATAATAACAAGAAGAGAATTGGCAAAGACAAAGGAAAAGATAACCTGCGGTTTATAGGATCTTGCAGGTTCGCTTCTTGATCTTCTTTCCTCCTCCCCCACCAACACCGCCGGTGGAAGGCTTGCCATTAGCACTGTAGCTTTGACGGCTGTTGTTCCAACTCTGCTCTTCGACAGCGACCACGGTATGCACGGCCCTCGCGAAGACTTCGTCTACACCGCGCATTTCCTTGCTGCTGCACTCGACATACGACGCATTCATGCGCCTTGCGATTGCTTCTCCTTGTTCTTGCGTGACAGGGGTCAGACCCTGGGTTTTAAGAAGCTCGATGCAGGTCCGTTTAGAGCGCAGGTCTGATTTCAGTCCAACGAGGATAATCGGTGTGGTTGGACAGAAGTGCAGAACCTCAGGGTACCACTGTGAAAGTTAGTTGAGCCTAGATGAATCGATCGAGCGACATACCTTGTCCATTACATTCTCTAGCGACGCAGGGCAGTCAATCGCAAAGCAAACAAACAAAAGATCAGTCTCTGGGTAAGAAAGCGGACGAAGCCGGTCATATTCTTCCTGGCCAGCAGTATCCCAGAGAGCTAATTCGACGGTTTTTCCAGAAGGACGGTGTGTAGTTTGGGTGATATAATTTTCAAAGACGGTCGGGACATATTTCTATCCAGTTGTTAGAATAAACCAAAACAGGTGAGTTGGATGAGACATACTTCGGGGAAGTAACCTTGTGAATAACTGATCAAGAGACAGGTCTTTCCACAGCCGCCGTCCCCTACCACAACGAACTTCTTGGAGTATGCAGGCGGCTGGGTGATATTGGTAGCTTCTGACATCCTTCCACTTGAAAAGCTTGTATTTGTGCTGACGGTTCCGTTGCTCACTCTCACACTCTGGCTGCGGACACGACTATGTCTAGGGGACATCGAAGGGGGAGGAGTAACGAGAGATTGGCGTCGCGAAGCAGTATAGGGTCGGTCATCGTACATATGGGCTGACATTTTAGAACAGATGTTTTATGGATATGGAACCCACGGGACCCAGAGGAGAATAATCGATTTGTAATGTGAGAATTTGGTTTCGTATGGCGGATAGGTAGGTTTCAGCCAGAAACAATTGTCGCGGGTGCGATGAGTAGCTATACAAGGATAAACAACTGAGAAAGGAAGAAGAGAAATTTTCCAAACAAAGAGACAGAGGAAGAAAGGGATATTCAGCTGAGGGATCTTGTTTGATCAAAGAATACTAGATGAGCTCCACGAAGGTGGCTGACATGAAACTAGAAGTAAAGTGCCCTATGTTTACAGGATCACAGGCTGCCATGGCAACGCGGCGGGACGAAGTGGGTGATGATGCCATTCCACTCCTATCAGGTATCTCAATGGCTCTTATTTTTAGTAAATCTTCCAAAAGTTGTTCGATCTTGGGACAATGATCATAGATAGCTTCAGGATTGGCTCCGATTATCGAGAATCCAAGTTCCACTTCATCCATCTCTTGTCGATGGTTGGTGTTGAAGCCCCAGTAGAAAGTTCAGCTACCCAGGTACAATGTCTGTGCTGTCTATCATGGATTCCCCCACTCATACACGGAGAGGAGATTCGGAAAAGATTAAACAGGTTGCTCGGTTGTTCCTGAACAATCGGGTTGACGATTCAGAGAATGATCTTGGCTGAAAATCAGGGCTTGGTGGTGGAACGTAAGTACCTGGAGACAGATATATATCTCGGAAACACAGAGCACAGTCCACTAGTTTACATTATTTACACAGTACACTAGGTTAGGTACCGCTGTTGACAGGGACAGCTCATTAGATATTCTCCAGTTAGGTACAATACAATGCACAATATATCTTTTGCTCTGTATTTTGGACCTCGGCACTATATAAAGAGTTGCCTGCGACTTGGACGCATTCATAATCGCCGAAGTGGTTCTTATGTCCCTCATAAAAAACAGAGTAAAATCAATTATTACATTAATATCATATACAATCGAATCTATAGTCTTGTACAATGAAACGACAGTCGATTGGAGTGTTTTGAAGCTGTTGACATGGGCCGAACATCCTGACTAAGCACACATGGACGTCAATCTCAATTGATCTTCGTCTTTCGCTTGGGCCGCATCTCTTGTCAAAAGTCGAACTCATTTTTATCTTCCCTCTTTATCCAAATCTTTTCATTCCTTAGGGTAGCCCGGGTTCTCTAGTGTGTGTATTAGGGACATTGTCTGCCACAGAGCCTCTATGGGGGAACCGCGATCATACTTCTACTGTCTACTATCTAAATCATAACGGTCGATGGGAATCATGGGTAAAGGGGGGAAAGGACAGCCTGATGCTGGCCTAAGGAGCCTCGGTCACTGTACGAGAGAGTCTTATGCATTCTTCAAATTCTCTGTATTTCTTGCGTCAATGGCTTGTGACTGATGCGCTGGTGTCCAAACAGATCGAAGCCAGCTCCCATTCTGGCGTTACCAGGCTCGACAGAAACTCCTTCCTTTAGTTCGTTATGAGACGCCTTATCTTGCTTGGTTCCAGGAGAAGATCCGTACACCCGCCTTGGATTCTTATTTTGCGTTCACTGCCAATCTGGGCACTCATACTTTTTTTATGGTGTTTTTGCCAATGCTTTTTTGGAGTGGATATACTACTTTGGGCCGAGCGTACGTCAACCCTGGAGAGTAATTTGACTGAATTGGACGGAAAAGGAACAAACGAGACAAAAGAATTTGGCTGACTGGCTGTTGCTTTGATAGGATGGTACATACTCTAGCGTCCGGTGTTTTCTTCAGCGGATTCATTAAGGACATGCTATGCCTCCCACGGCCGTTATCACCTCCTCTACAGCGCATCACGATGTCCGGGTCTGCTGCCTTGGAATACGGATTCCCGTCGACCCATTCAACCAACGCTGTTTCCGTCGCTGTATACTCTCTCGCCATGCTCAATTCCCCCGACTCGACACTTAGCCCTGGCGTGAATGCGCTCCTTCAGGCCGTAACGTATCTTTATGTCACTTCTATAGTTTTAGGTCGTTTATATTGTGGTATGCATGGGTTCTTCGATGTGGTTATTGGCTGTTTGCTGGGTGCTTTGATTGGAGTCGTGGAATATTCTTACGGAGGCGTATTTAGCGACTTCGTCGCAAGCTCTGCAAAGAATGTTCTCGTTATAGTATTGGTGGTTTTGGCACTTGTTCGCGTCCATCCTGAGCCTGCAGATGATTGCCCTTGCTATGATGATAGTCTTGCTTTTGCGGGAGTGTTCCTTGGGGCAGAAATATCCACTTGGCACTTCGCACGCTCACCCATTGCTTGGACAGAACCTTGTTTAGCTACGGTCCCTTACCGGTTTGAGAGTCTGGGAATCGTCAAGACAGTACTACGAATTGTTTTGGGGGTGCTATTGATTTTTTCTTGGAGGGAGATTATGAAGCCGTTTCTGCTGCGAATCCTTCCACCAATTTTCCGAGCACTGGGAAAGCTTGGTCTTCTCCTTCCCCGGAGATTCTTTACTCAAGCATCGTAAGTATCCCAATTCTCACGGCCGTGTATCACATTCTGATGGTTCGAAGGCAATATAACAAGGTCCCGTCCCAGCTCAAGGACCATGATGTCCTTCCTAGTTTTTCGGAAATCCCATCGATCATCACAAACATCCGTCACCCCAGAAAACGAGCTGTATCTGTGGGTCCGCAGTCGGAAGCCGATGCCTACGAGGCGCTGGCATACCGCGAGAAACGCAGGCGGGAGAGTCTATCCGGTGGCAGTCGAGCATCTCCAGCAGCCGATGGTGGTAATAAACAAGATGGACTTACCGCGAAACTGGATGAATACGAACATATGATGGGAACTGGTGGTCCACGAACTCGATCCGCCAATGGCGCCAATGCTAATGGAAACGCTTGTATACCTGCGGACTTGCCAGAGAACGCCACTGAAAGCTCCGATGAGGCCGAGATGTTTTCAAGAATCAAGAAACCTCGGGTACGGTATGATGTAGAAGTGGTGACCAAATTAATTGTATATACAGGTAAGTGGGACTTCAACTTTCCAACCTGAGTTGTCTGGGAATAGATACTTATAGTATGTCTTCAGGTATTGCCTCACTAACTATGGAGGGAGCACCATATATCTTCGATCTAGTAGGACTTGGATTGCGGAGTTAGGAGACAAGCTATTTATTCTTTTAATTTTTTTTTTGTTTAGTTCAGCGGGCTGGACAGAATAAATCTACTATGTAGTTTTTGAGTACCTTGGTAGTGTATATATGACGAGATATGGAAATGAAATAAAATAGATCTCTCGAGTTACATGGAGTGATATTGGAATTAATAGGATAGTCCAGAAATTGTATGTAGGTCCCAGCAAAAGTGTGGACACTCACGTGAAAGGAAGTCACGGGATAGGTAATTTCCTAAATCAGAGAGCTCTCACTTCATCGCGAAACCGCGATATCAACTCACTATTAGTCGTAGAAATTGTGTTTCCAGGGCGTCGCCTTTCCAAATAATGGAAACTACGACGGCCGCCCTTCTTATTTTGACTTATTCTCCCCCTCTTTCTTTTCCTTTCCTTCTTCCTCTCTCTCTTCTTTTCATCACCACTTATCTTCTTCTTTCACGCAACTGCTTTTATTCATCTATCCTCAGTTGTCTTTATCAGCTTCCCGCTTCTTACAGTCTGCTTTACCTTTTTTAAGCTTTACCAGTCAAAACTCGTCGTTTACGGCGTGGTTGTTTTGCCTGTTGTTTACCTGTTGACCATCAACCATCAACCACCTCTCGTCATCATCCATCCTCAACTCCGCCTTTTGTTAATCTATTGTATCAGTATTGATACTAGTATCCTGTCATATGCTGCTGTCGAATTTTGAGCACGGGTACTTTTGTCCTTTCATCTTTCAGTGGATTATCCGAGTCATCATCAGAAGGGTCTTCCCGTTTCCCAGAGGCACTATGTCGCCTGCCATTATTGATGGCTACGGTGATCCGATGGACATTAGTGATACACCGACTTCTACTCAGCATAATGCATCGAGTGCTCAATATTATGATGACCCAATGGACATCTGCGATACCCCACTATCTGACCCGCGTCACCAGCTTCAGAGTCCTCAGCCTTACAGACCTCTTCTGCTGCAGGCTTTCAGTAGGCGGGCTCAGAATAATCAGCAGGTCCTGTCTGGGAGCCCTGATTTTTACGGACACACCAGCATTTTTGAAAGACGGAATGAACCAACCTCTCAGTCCGGAAATGGTCCAATGGCCGTTCCAATCGGACCTGCTACTGGGGCACATGAACAGCATTCTCGTCGCCAGAATCAGAACATGCTGTCATGGAATGTTCCGGGTCACTCTCAGAACTCGGTACACAATCAAAACCAGACTTACCAGAATCAGCTGGTGAATCATTCGTCTTCCAACTCTCAGACTTTGAGTCTTCGCAATTATCAGCAGCGCATAGAAATAGATGAGCCTGAAGAGGAACTTCGCTCGGTTTTTGGCCGACTCTTTCATCCCATGCGCGATGATGATAAGCAAGCTTTCCAGCTGCAAAATAACCGACGATTTGGAAAATTGCGGCCTCGCACACCACCAAATTCTTCATTCTTGAATTCCCGTATTCGGAACTCCTATTTATCTCCGAATTCACCCCCTTCAACAATTCCCCGCAAGCGCACTTTGGTTATGTCAGATTCTGAAGAACAGCCTTCAAGTGCCCATCACCGGTCTATCTACCCTCCGACTGTTTATCCCCCGTCTATTACTATTCGAGACTCTTGGCCGGAGCAGGGATGGGGCGCAGTCCATGAATCCGCCGAGGAAGGCAGGAGAACTGGGATTGACCCATTCAAAGAGACAGTTCATCCGTACATCCCTGGCGCATGGCCTGAGACACCTGATAATTCGGATATTGATATGGAAGATGCGGTTCCTTCCACCGAAGTTCAAGTGCCTTTGATGTCAGGTGCACTCCCAGCAACTCCCACGAAGGCCCCTCGCGAATTCGTTCCGATTTCTCCTGATATGACTACGATTCCTGATGCTTATCCTCAGCCTGATGGAACCATGTTCACCCAAGAAGAGACCACCGAAGTTCCCAGTTCGTTAGGAGATCCGAACGCGGGAACTGGTGAGCCGTCTAGTTGGATAGCATGGACAGATACCATTCGAAGGGTATCTTACGCACACCATACCATTGTATCCGTCGTGCGAGTTGCTTTCAGGATTGCAGGATCTTTTAAACGGCAAGCAGTTGCGCTTTTTACCCGGCGCGAGCGCTATGTCCCTCGTCGTCGTACCACTACACCACCCAGACGTGTAAACCGTATACGCCTGCGGAACTTGACTGAAGAACAACGTCGTTGTATTAGAAGCGAACAATGGCGGAGAGATCGTGGTTACGTGACTATTCAAGAATTTCCTTTCCCTGATGTCACTCCCATACTTGAACGTTATCAGGAACAACGTCTTCAGGAACAGCTTCTTCAGGAGCAACGCCTTCAGGAGCAACATCTTCAAGAACAACATCTTCAAGAACAACGTCTTCAGGAACATCTTCAACAACAATATCTTCAGGAACAACGTCTTCAGGAACAACATCCAACTGAGATTGAACCTACGGCCAGGGATTATGTGCCACACGATAGACCACCTGAGGTTGATATTGATCAACTGCAAGGAGGAATGGGGGTTGAGCCTAGAGTTTCTGAACTTGCGCCAACCAAAACCAGTCCCAAACCTAGTATCAAAAAAGCATCACCGAACAGATATCGTCCTTACCCACCTCGACCCAACCCTATACTTTCCCGTGCACGTGCATTTGGCCATGCAGTTCGTAACATTCAACGCCAACCTCTTACAGAGCGTCAGCCACCTGCTCCGCCTGCCAATCCTAACGATCCTAATTTCCTTCCACTTGGAAGTGCTGTATCAGCTGTGAACCTTGTCCGCCCAGTTCCATTGGCCATTCCGCCTGGCCGCACCGAATCTCTTCTTGCTGAGGAATGGCGCAAAATGGAAAAGGAGCGCATTGAAAAAGAAAAATCAGAAGAGAAACCCAAGATACGAGTCCGAATTGAAGGTCCTGCTGTTCAGCCCCTTACCCCAGAATGGGAAGCGAAAATTCGCGAAGCTATGCTTAAGCCGGACACTAGAACCATCGTTACCACATCGTCTGGTGATCCGCTTACTCGGAAAGACCTCGCAACCTGCTGCGTTCCTGAGGCATGGTTAAATGACGAGGTCATAAACGCATACCTTCCTCTTCTGGTAGACCATTTGCGTCGAGCCAATAATAATGCCGGGCGTCACGACAAACCACGCTTCCACGCCTTCAACACCTTCTTCTTCTCAAACCTTCGAGACAAGGGGTACCCATCCGTCCGACGTTGGGCCCGCCGAGCTAAGATCGGCGGGTCAGATCTCCTCAACGTCGAGACGGTGTTCGTTCCAGTACACAACAGGGCCCATTGGACCCTTGTTGTGGTCAAGCCAACCGAACGAACAATAGAGAATTTCGATTCTCTGGGATCCTTGTCTCAGGTCCACGTCAACCTTATCAAAGGTTGGCTTGCCGAAGAACTCGGAGACGAGTTCGTCGCGGAGGAGTGGAAGGTGCTTTCATCAGCCTCCCCCCAGCAGACCAATGGCAGCGATTGCGGCGTGTTCCTGCTGTCTACCGCGAAAGCGGTAGCACTGGGGATTGACCCCCTGTCCTACGGACCGGGGGACATTCCCCAGCTGCGCCGTAAGGTCGTGGGGGAGCTGATGAACGGCGGCCTCGAGGGGGCTTTCAACCCTCTCGAGGGGAAATTGTGAGTTTGCTGGGTGGCGCCCGGCAGTGTGTCTCTTTTATGTGGTGCTGGTGTGTGTGGGAGGGGGAGGGTTGCCTTGCAGCTCAACTTGTGCCAGCCTGTCCCCAGCTGAGCCTAGAGTTGAGTGTGCAGAAAAGGAACCCGTGTTGTCTTTTTTTTGTTTC
>MVGC01000190.1:0-42279 GCA_003589665.1 Aspergillus sclerotialis | reverse complement strand
AGCGAATAGCAGCCGTTTGGTCAGCGAACCTTAGCTGTATCCTTTACACGTTCCTTATAATATTTAATGTCTATTTTACTAAAATTTATACTAAATAAGTATTAAAAACTATTTAGTAATAATAATATTACTATAGTGCTGGTATCTAGTACTATAATACTACTATAGTACCTGTGACGATACGATAGTTCGTTGTTCGAAAGACTATAGTATGTACATGATTTAACAAGAAGATCAAGCTAAAGAAGAAAGGGAAAAAACTTAAAAAGACAAGAAATCAACGCTACTAAATATATAAGGAATTAGAATACTAAGCAATTAGAATATAAGTGGCTAGGTAAGAAAGCGAGAGGTTGGGGTAGCTAGGAGGCTTAACCAAGCCGGAAGGCGGTTACGATAGGGACGAGGTTTCGCTACGGGCAGGTATTATACCTTAGATATAGCATAGCTACGAGAGTGTAGCATGCACTCGAGTTTCTTAGGTAAACCGAACCTATTTCTTCACAGTACCGGACCTCTAATACTAAATCCGTACTACTATAGTATTAGTGTAGGTTTGGTTTTAGTAAATAGTGTAGGTTTGTCTAGTCTACTTATTATCCCCTATAGGTTTAGTTTTAGGAATCAATCTCTTCTCTTCTTCTATCATTCTAGGTGCCTACCTTATAAATATAATCTACTAGCTAAGTGATATTATACTTATAGAACTGCTTTAGAACAGATCAACGTAGCTCTAATAGAATAGAATAACGATGTGCCGAAAAAGTAGGGGGCACCCCACTATATTATTTAATTAGAATTATCTAGGGGTAGAGAGTAGGCGCTAGTAATATACTACTATAAGAAGCGGAATAAGTATTATTACTTTATAAAAAGCTCTAATAAGTAGTAGAGAAATCTACTATTAGATAAAAGGAAGCTATATAGAATAAAAAGAATAGATTTTTTTAATATAAGGAATAAATTACTAGTTAATTATTCTCTATATATTAAGGTTTAATCTAAAATATTTATAAATTTATATAATTAGGTAATTCTTAGAAAGTATCTCGGCAAAGTTACCTGACTTCTAGGTTCTATCCGTTCAACAACTGCTATATAGGGTTCTAACATCTTAACTCTTTATAGGTTAGCTAACTTATCTAAAACCTTTCCTCGAACCCTATTACTACGTGACTCGAGAATAAGGTGTCAAGGCAACAATTAGGCATCTATCACACTAGGCACGTCACACTTAGTTTAATACTAGTAGACTTCCTAGTTTATTTATAGTAGAATAGCCTATATATAACTAATATAGTTATCTTAGGGTAATAACGTAGTTAGGTTTAATTAAAAAGATATAGAAAGCTACACAACCATAGCTTATCTAGTTTAGCCTGCACCTATATCTAGGTAAAGGATATTAATGCCGTAAAGATAGCCGGTAAACAGTACCAGTCCCCAAAGCTTTCACTAAACGAACCTCACACATCATCAGCAATGCTGGGATGCTCCGTAATGCTAGCAGTAACTGGAGATGCAATAGTACTCTGTGCAGAAGCCAAGAGATGCTTGAACCAAAACTCGAGCTTGCCTTCCACAAGACATTGGCCGAGTATCTCGTTCTCCCTCTCGAGATCCTGCGCAACCCGAACTTGTTGCTCCGAACGGAAGCGAGAGACAAGTACATCAGTGTCTGATTTGTGCAGTAGCGTCTCAGATGGAGACAAAGGCACATAGAGAGTTAAATGATCACTTCTGTTGCTATGCTCTGTGTAACAAGGTCAGCTGGTATCCAGTATATATAAAATATTGTAGGTCCATACTCTCTTTCGAACATAGCATTAGAGTGCGGAAGAGTGCTGTATCATGTAGAGAGGCTTCACCTCCAGAGTCAGATACCTCAGCTGCTTCCCCCCTAGCCTTCCAATTGTCCCTGATCAAACACCTTCGCCATACGAGCTTCTGCAAAGCGCTATTGTAAAGTGGATCCCTAAGGTAATGGCGACTAAGCTGAATCACTCGCAATGCTAGGAAAAACTCTTTCCCCCAAAGTTCACTTTCGTTGCAGTTAGAAGGTTGGACCGGATCGATGAGCGTCAATAGATCGACTAGTTGGTCAGGATTAATAACCTGTCTAGTGACCACTCCGGCAAGAGCGTCACCGAGAACCTCATGGAGAGAGGGCCTATCCTCAGATACCATACTTCCAAAATGACCAACCGCCAGTTCAATTTCTGCCTTTTGATCAATGGCACCTTGTAATGTGGGCGCGATGCTCGTGTAGAGGTCCTCTTGGATAGTATCTATTTCAGCTTGGTCCTCCAGGCGTCTAACGTCCTCTCGAAAAGAGACATCAACTGGCGTCCCTTTCTCACAAGAAGCCAGTCGAGTAAGTTTGGCCAATGAAAGCTCGACATGATGACACCATATATCTGATTCACATTCAATAGCCATATTTCCTAAAGCCTTCGTGGCAGCATTGTAGTCCTTCTCGCCAATCACATCGTTTATCCAACTTAGTCGTGAGTAAGCAGGGACCTTGCGTAAAAATCGCGTGACGAAGGGCTGGTATTTCTTCATCGCCAGCAACACTCCTGACTGGCCCATCGATATTTGTCGAGTGAAAAAGGCATCTGCCCAGGATTCACCAAAATTCTCGAAATAGTGTGAAAGTTTCCGGTCAATGCCTTCGGTCTCGTTGCTAGCAATGTTCAATGATTTTTGGGGTGATTTTATTTGATCCTGCAATTCAATTATGAGCTCTACGAGGACACTCATATCGCGGAATTTTTCGGCCAAGTTGATCGCATCTCCCAGTTGCCCAATGCCTGCAAGTTTAAATAGCTGCCATTTGCGCTGTTTGATATGTCCCTGTTCAGTAGAAATGCTTTCGTTCATTAACCGAGAATTATCTTGAGCAGAAAGCCAGCTGACCCGCTCTCGATGCATCTGACTCAGAAGACGAACTTGCCTGGCACTATTCCTTGCAAGCTTCCTAAAAATTTCACTGTTAGGAGCTTCAGGGTTTGACGCTACTTCTTGAATCCAAACTCTGCATCTATCGAGTTGAAGATTCAGTAAATTCCCTGCTTCGATATAACTCATATTTTGAGATGTCCAAAACTCAGGCAAATCCTCGTAACCGGTGACCAGTACGCCTTCTTCAAAGGATAAATCACCAAGTCCATATCGGCATGCATTCTCATCTCGGTACCGAAAAGCTGTCTCCAATACTGACAAGAAGAGTTCGCTGGCTTCCAAGATCTGCTCTGACATCCTTTGACCCTGTCTTGAGGAGTTTCCTTTTTGCCCCTTAATGGCATTATAAATCCAAGGAACAATATGCTCCATTCGATATGTATCGTAAAGGAACCAATGGCGAACATTATCGTTCACATCCTCCCGAGACTCGGGCTTTGTCTTGAATTTATCGGTCATCAGCCCTACAACATGACTTAAGAACGTCCTCTTCTTGTCACTTCTAAATTCCTCCTCTATCTTCCACATCGCTCGCTGGGCAGCAATTTTTTCTGCATTCCAAAGTAGTTCCCACCACATCATTTGACTCAAAGTGTTACTTTGCTGCATCAATAGAGAAGCAAGATCATCTAGAGCCTTGGCTCTAAACCTCAGGTTCTGCTCCAGAGGTATTCCGGTACTTGGAATGAATTTTGACTTTGACTGGAGTAACTGCCTGCATATTTCGAGCGCGGCTTGTTCAATTTCTTCGGCAGGAAAGTCCAAATTGTCCTGACTGACAAGATTTAATGGATTTCCCTGCATCGAGCCATAAAACACGGCCTGTTCAAGCTTATCCTTTGCAGTGACCTTCACGTCTTCTATACCAGTTTCCGCCCTATTGCGAGGTAAAGCTGTGATACGAATGACTCCAAAGCCACGAACCATAACTAAGCAAGTAGGATATGGAGCCGTGTTAGAATTATCCACTCCAGTGCCAAGTATTTCGTACTTTTTCCCAGACCGGAAATTGATGCTGTCTTGAAAAGGCAGTTGAGTCTGACTGTAGTTCAATACCTCCCCAGACGACGCTAAAGACATTAGGATAACGGATTGCCCAATGATGATAAAAGCTGTATCCCCAGTTTTCGGAACAAGCAGCAGTGGCTTTGGTGGCTCCGGAGTCGTGGGGATATTGTGCAAATCAATAGAACGAGTTGATAGAATACGTATGTCGTTCACAGACAACACAATCTGAGCCACATAGAACCTTTTAGAATTCAAGCTTCGAGATGGACTAAAGGCGACAAACAATGGCCACAATTCTCTTCCTGTGCTTGTCGAATCGTGACCATGAAAGTGCTCGTTGGCCACAAAGGCGACATCCCAAATCACGACATCCTGCACATCAGCCCCATTCGTGCTGTCGCTGTTGACGGTGTTGGAGAGGTGTCTTTTAACGTCAAATTGTCTTTTCAATATGCTTCCGCTATTCCAATGCGTATCCCAGATTTCAATAAGACCAGTAGAAGTAGCAATTATAACATCTCGTTGGCCCCGCTGGTGGGATTCCCCGGCCCTAGTCGCAGCAATCTCTTTCCTCCAGAAGCCACCACCCAGAACATTTTTAATCCCACCAAGAAGACCGCCACTGCTATAATTCATTTTATTTCCCAAGAAACTAGCCATGACTGCAGGCTTTCCTTGGGAGTCTCGGACAGAGACATGAGCTACTCGACCAGAAGAGAATGTAACAAAGATACCGGAGGGTTCACCATTTAGTAAATCTGTTACATACTCACCAGATAGTAGGCCGGTGATTGATCCTTGGAGGCCATTTTGCTTTTGTCTCGGTACTCCTAATGATGCAGCGCTAGACACATTTTCCCAGTATAATATCTTTCCTGTCGATGGTACGACAAGGAGTAGTCCCGGTGGCCCAGACGTTGCAGTCGATAAGAGAACACCACAAGGAATTGCTCCGTTTGGGTCCCTAAATGCGTCGGGTATAGAGAGTGTGAATATATCAGCAGGGAGAGGGGACGAAGGAGAGGTTGAATATGGCCAGATAATCGCATGGGACTGTGTCAGAGACAAAGCATAGCCAAGACCACTTCCAAAGGTGCACCTAAAATTCTCTGCCAAATTCGTTTTCAATACAATATCCCAGAAAGTAAAGAGAAAACATACCTGACTGCGATCCGGAAATTTGATCTGGCAAGCCTGGAAGCTGCGAGACAACATAAAAGTCTGATTTGGACTATATCATTTATGAAAAAGGTTAGCAAAGGCTATTCCATTCAAGGGAAGGGGGGGTATTCACGAACAAGAACAATCGTTCCATTAAGGACATCACCTTGCTCAGTCTTTTTCGGCCCTCGGATTACAATTTGCTTTTCCATGTTGGCACTATCTGCTGCTATTAAGTTGACTTCATTGAGCTCAGCAGATATTTGGTATTCTGAAGGCGTGAACTGAGCTTCTTCCGCTGCATTTTGGGAGTGCAGGTTGTCCTGGCGCAGGGTAGACCTCTGCCTTTTGGCTTTTGGTAGTTTGACTGATTCATCAGAACCAGTGCGTTGACGGCGCCTTGAGTTCACCGAGGACAGTGCCAACGAGGCTGTTGCTTTTGGCACGAACATAATTGAGATTCAATCCGGTTGTACAAGATATCAATTCAACCAAATCGTATTGAAGATATGCATTGGGAAATAAGAAGCTTAAAAGGGAATAATGGTGTAGATCTATCAGGTTAATATGACATTGTAATAGTCGTTAGTTGAACATCTAACCCTGATTCTTTTTTTTTTGGTAATGACAAAGTTGACAAAAGGTGATTTGTTGACGGACGGAAGTTGGTTATCACCATAACAAACTAATGAGACGGATAGCCACGTGACTTTTTATGTAGTCTCTATATTCCATTTACTACTTACCTATCTAGACAGTACATGAGCATTAAAATGAAGGGCTAAGCGTTCAGAATGCTTATTTCTTTAATAATATTATTCATACAAAGACCCTAAGGGTTTCTGTCTTTCTTCAAGTCTTGAATTATGTTGTCTTTTGCGCGGCATAAACCCAAGCAGCGCCTGGTAGCTGCACCTTCTCATGCCTGTTCCCAATTACCAATGGGTACAATATCAATAAGACGAAGTGCTACTTCACTTTGCCTTAGCAGACGTCTGTCCACAGCTGTATTCTTTCCTGGTTTGACTCCCAACTTTTCCGTGGAAAATAACCCTTCTAATATATTCTATAGGACATGGCGTTCAACGTGTTGGCATGGTCAGTCCTTGGATTGATCACTTTCCGAGGATTTCAGAAAGATTTTTAGATGAGATGGATTCGATTCTAGGATTCCGCTTGTCTAAAACTATCACGGACGGTCCGAGCTCAAGTCTAAACAAGACCGAAAATTCACAGCCTGCTATAATGGCTACATCAGTATTGATACTTCGAATACTTGAAAAGGAGTTTGGGTTCAATACTAAATTACATGTAGATGTTACACTCGGTCATAGCTTGGGAGAATTTTCGGCCCTTGTTGCCGGCGGTTATTTTGAATTCAGCGATGCGCTAAAACTAGTGCGTCGCCGCGCCGAGATCATGGCCCAATGTACACAGCATGCTTCGGAAAAATTTGGCGAGACATATGGGATGGTAGCGTTAATTTGTGAACCTGACCATCTTGATGATCTACTCAAGACCATCTATGAATTCCTTGGGCTTGAGTCCTCTGGCTTGAAGGATGACTCGAACAGCGAGATGTCTCCGATCCAACAAGTCATGGTTGCAAATGTCAATTCTAAAAACCAAATAGTACTCAGTGGCAGCATCGAAAAAATCAGATCGCTTCTTATTCAACTTCGTCAATTTGGGGGCCATGACCCACGTGCAGTGAGGTTGAAAGGTGAAAGTCCATTTCACAGTCCTATTATGTCACCAGCCGCAGCATACATGAGGGAAGCATTGGAACAAACTAATATATCTTTTTCTGGATCAATCCCATGTATATCAAATGTTTCCGGTCTCCCATTCGAATCAAAAGAAGATATTAAGAATCTACTTTCACGACAGTGTGTTGAGACCGTGAAATGGTGGGACAGTGTTCGTTACTTGGACCAAGAGCAAGGAGTCAAGTGTTGGATTGGTATAGGACCTGGAAGGGTTGGAAGGAACTTGGTTGGGAAAGAAGTCGGAAAAGTGAAATCTACCGGCGGTGGTGTCTGGGCAATCTGCAATCCTCAAGACCTCAAAGATTTCATGGCCATTTTAGATCAGACAGAAGCTAATAATATATGTAGGTAGTTATATTGCCCCAAGTTTTCCTTTGCACTTTTCGGAGTCTTCAATAATGGGTATCTGTCGCCTATACCACAAGAATGGGGATAAGCACTGCTAAAGACTGTCACCTTTGCTACTGCTCATCTACCTAGTAAGACCTTAAAGTATAATAGTTTGTCATAGGCAAGTATGTTTGTCGTAGTCGCACCTTGAAACACCCACTTCAAGCATCCCTTCAGTCCTTGGTAAAGGGAATCCCTGATGTCGTCCAAGTAATATGAATGGCCTATATGGTGGTAGCACCGGACTGCCATACATCACCAATCCGCTTGATTTCTGTAGTAAATTTGGTTTTAAGGCTTATAGATGTTGGTGTTGTAGTATGTGCTCCGGAGAAGCGTTCGTCTGGTGAGTAAAATGGATTGTGTAATAGCTTAACATAAGCTATTTGCAGAGCTTGGAAAACCTTGCTTAGGTATTAGCAACAGACATTTGCAGCATTGAGGGCCCGGTCACAACAGGGTAAAAAATCCTGGGGACGTACAGGTTTCAGCTCCGAATCCCTTAAGCCAGCCATGACAGAGCTTGTTCCTTCTTTAGCCTTAACATGTCCTGGTTGCCCAAATAAATCCAGAATGACAATAAACTTGATGCCCGTGTTAGTTAACCAGCCATAAGCAGCCAACCTCTCATCGAAAGCTTGTAGCAAGCCAAGATCTTGATCGATGGATCCTTGCTTCTGTCGTATATCAAATATATCAAGGCACGAATTCAAAAGGAAGGAGAATTCAACTGAAGAGTCCATATAAGGAGGAAACAAAGATATGTGAAGGGGGTTGTCCTTTATGTTTATGTATTAGTTTTCTATTCCAACACCTAGTTGTGCTCGCATACATACATCTCTCCCGATCACTCCGATACAAGAAATTCTAGGGCCCCCCATTTTGTGGCTTTTCATCAATTTGTTTGAATTCCTATCAGTCTGATAAGTGTCAGCGATAGAACGGTGTCAGGGAATTGTGTGTAGGTGGGTAGAATAGGACTTTATATTCGGGGCACTACCTAGGTAGTGGGTAGATTGAAACCAAATCATATCTGCAAAACAGCTGAGTGGAGTGGTTCACAAAAGCTAATGTCCCGACAAAATTCTCAGCCTAGCGACCATACATACTGTGGTAGACTAGGGACTTACTTTTAAATGATTGATAGGCATGTTTGCCAATATTGTACAAAGCTTATTAATATGTCTTACATAATTCCATCATTGGAGTTGAGCTCCACAGGCTCGGATTGCCATCTTTCTTTAAACTTCATCTTTTGTTAAGAACAGGCTTGAATCTCTATTCCATTTTCATCGTGTTGTCTGATATTATAGGTTGTCACCCGCATATTGAAATATTTTTAAGCCCATGTTACCTTCACTCAGGAGCGCTGCTTCCGGCGGCCTAGGTGGTATTACTCCCCTCCGTTTAGTCAAGTTTGTGATTTCAATCGGCTCACGAAATGATAGTACGACCGCAATTGACACTATGCCTTCCCCGAAAGCAACCAGTGGCATTGCTTTCAATCTCATCAAATAAAAAAGCCAGCGCAGTTGAACGCCATGGACATCCGGGTCAGCATTTAACTGCGTCTGGTAAGGTCCGAAAGGAAGTGCCTTTACCGAGTCAGGAGAAGAAGGAGGGTGCAATGCAATATGCTCTGTTCGACTCCCTCCCCATGCTGAGCACCTATTCTGAGACATCGTGTTAATATTTCCCCCCTAGGACGACACTTGACCAAGTTGCCAATTGGGCTCGTCAAAGCTCCTTGTGGCCGATGACGTTCGGCCTTGCATGTTGCGCTCTTGAGATGATGCATTTATCGACTCCTAGATATGACCAGGATCGTCTAGGGATTATTTTTCGGGCGTCGCCACGGCAGTCCGATGTCATGATTGTAGCTGGAACATTGACAAACAAGATGGCACCTGCCCTTAGGCAAGTCTACGATCAAATGCCTGATCCGCGTTGGGTTATTAGCATGGGCAGCTGTGCAAATGGTGGTGGGTACTATCATTACAGCTACTCGGTGGTCCGTGGCTGTGATAGAATAGTTCCAGTTGACGTCTACGTCCCTGGATGTTAGTCTTCACTACCTCCTGTGTGAATCATAGCTAACGTACTTTAGGTCCGCCTACATCCGAAGCGTTAATGTATGGGATTTTCCAGCTTCAGAAAAAAATGAGACATACTAGGATCACAAGGATGTGGTACCGACGTTAAGTTTCTGGCAAGGGATCATTCCTATAGATGGTTTGAAGTGTAAGAGCAGGATGAACATTCTACATGGACACTAGGATCAGATGCTCAGGCGTGCTGATAGAAATACCTTTGCTAGGCAGTCTCATCCTACATTTCTGTTATCTTGTTCTTTTTGACTTGTTTTATATTCGTGACAACATTATCTTCTATGATGAGTACTGGTAAATTGGTGTATTAATTGACAAGTAAAACGTATTTCTCATTCTGTTAGTTAGGCAAGGGAGAATTATTTCATAAAATTGGCCAAGCCATTTTCATGTTATTTCAAGACCCCAGGTCGACTTTTCGCCCTTGGTTTGGAACATTGATTGGACTTTTGTTTTCTCAGATAAGCTATCCATTGACCACGACTCCCCCATTAGGATGCAAACATTGTCCGGAGATAAAACTGCTGTCTTGGCTTGCAAGGAAAACAAAGCATGTCGCAACCTCGCTTGGTTGGCCGGGGCGGCCTATTGGCACAGCGCTGAATTGTTCCATAGCAGAAGTGAGCATTGTTGACGGGATTAGAGGTGTCCAAACTGTTAATCGCTTAGTGTAAACTAACATTTGTGGGACAGATTTACTTTTAAGACGTACTTGGACCCGGGCAAACACAGTTCACTCTGATACCCTTGCGAACCTGTTGATTAGACAGAGCTCGAGTGAATGCTACAATTGCGCCCTTAGTTGAGGTATAATCAAGCAAATCTGGTCGTCCAATATAGTGGTTAACGGATGAACAATTGATTATTGTTGATCCCCTCTTCATGTGAGGCAGTGAGTACTTGGATAAATAGAAGAAGGGATGGATATTTGTGTCAAAGCTGCGCTCCCATTGGGCTCTGTGCGTATAGTCAGTATCGAGCTCACTAAAAGCAACAGGTTGTCGCTTTTTAAGACCATGAGTGTATATTAGACTGAGTCGACTTACTCATCCAGTTCGCTAATATCATTTAGCATTTTCTGAAATGCCGCGTTGTTCACCAATATATCGATACCCCCCATGCATTGTACAGCAGTGTCCACGATCTTCCGACAGTTCTCCTTACTACGCAGATCTATTGCCAGGCAATGGCAATCACGTCCAGCCTCTTGGACCCTTCTTTTTGTTTCTTGGGCGTCTGTTTCTTCTTCTGGCAAGTAGACAATTAAGCTTGATGCTCCTTCCATAGCAAACAATATTGCAATGGCACGTCCAATCCCGGAATCACCCCCGGTGATAATGGCTCTTTTACCAGTTAGCTTCCCAGCTGCTTTATATGTCTGGTAACCGCCATCATCTGTCGGAAGGTGGGCTGACACAGGCTTTGGATCTTCTAACTCAGCCTCTAGCCCTGGCATTTTTTGGTGTTGAATAGGGATTTGGTGCCCTACGGAGTTGGTAAGAATCAGTAACATTGAATTCAGATAGCAGTGAACGTACCGGGCTGGAATTGCGACTCAGGACCACGGGCGGGCTTTTCTGTATATTGTTGCATGTTGCTTAGTAGTGTTGTTCTTCGAGACGAAGGGGAGATGAGAATAGGAAATCTAGCCCTCGAATTCAACTGCGTAAAGGGTTAAAAATAAATGTATTTCAGAGTGATACTACTCAGTAATAGACACTGAGTAAATAGGAGCAGGATGCTGTTTTTTAAGCGCATGTTATAATCATTACTTTCCTCTACTACCTACATAGATTCTTTGAAAATAGCCTCCATTGTCATTATGACGTTCACTAACATCACTACAACTTAGGGAGTACAGGCCACCAAACAGCTTCCTTTAGAAGCATGAATTACGCATACTAAAGGCTTTTTATGGGTTAGGAAAATGAATTCCTCCTTAAGACATACCCCGGAAGAGTATAGCACGATCAAGGTGATTCTTGATAGGTGTTCCAAACTTTTTATCAATATTAAATCCGAGTAGGTGGTATAAGGTATTACATGCTATATTTCTGTATGAAAGTTCGTCTTAGGTGTAGGAAGGTGTCTCATCTTTTTTCTCCGTTTCTATACTTCTATTATCCCCTTTTATATTTAGGGTATACACGTCCTTGGTAGATAGTAAGTAGGTGGTATAATACTTGAACGTATGCCAACCAAGAAGTTTACGTCGATAGGGCTGATAATAAGGAACATTAGATAGGTGCTTACTAAGTAGGCATTATCTAACTAGTTAGTTAACTAACTAGTGGGTACTAGATTATGTAATGTAATTTCCACCCCAAACTAGGTCCTGCCAATCTCATAGGATTTTTCTTAAGGAAAAATAAGAAATTTCCAACCCACGTCCTTATTTACTTCCTCTCTCCCTCACTAATGCCTCTGCCCACCCTCTATCATGATGGTTGGGAAAAAGCAAATAAAGCAATCTCACCTTACAAACTCTGAAGTCTCCCCTTCCCAGAACTCATTACAAAGTCCGTTCGGCTCTGAGTCGATCACACCATGCGCTTTTCTTAATCCAACGGCAAGGATACACTCGTCCACCGTTGATTTTGCTAAATACTTTCTTGATCCACTAGCATTTACTTTAAATGATTGCAAACCAACCAGCCAGTATCTGAACAAAAAGCGCAAGAGACCTGGTATTGATGAAGATTCTGTGAACCGAGCTTTACACTTAGAACAACTATATGTGACGGGATTCACGCCAGAGCAGATTTGGGAGCAAGCTATCAGGATTCTTGACTCGACAGGAAAGGGTATTCAGCATGATTATACCGAAATTTCCAAATATAGCAGGAATGTGTTGGCGAAGACCCAAGCAACATTACCCAATTTTAACAACACAATTGACGATACCAGAGAGCTACAGCTAAACGAATCCGTGGGCTCCATAGATGGATTTACCGACAAGTCTAGTATTAGCAGCGCTGAAGTGGCTCATCTGGAGCCGGCGGGGAACTCTGAAAATCCAGGACCAAAAAGCATAATCTCACATAGTATTGATGAGGCTGCTGATGAAACTGCTTCCCCCGAAGGCACACGCGAACGCAGACATGACCATTATACCCAGGATCGATACGGTTTGAATGATGGGTTCTTTTCAATTGATGATTTCAACAAGCAATCCGAATTTTTTGAGAGACACGATGCTAAAGGTGGACCAAATGACTCTGAAAGCGATTACGAGGAAATAGACTGGCATACGGATCCTCTAAATGGCGAGAAAGCGATATCTGCAGCCAATGCTCACTCGTTGAGCTATTCGAGTGACCCTAGCGCTGGTAACAGTACAAGTGACAGTAGCGATGAAGAGGGGCCTACATTTGGTAATGCCCACCTGGACGAAATTTCCGAAGCAAACGATCACGAATCTGCAAATGATGATCATGGCGAAGCCACAAACCTCAGTATGACCGGCGAAAAGTATTCAGATTTCTTCAGCCCGTCCTCTGTTGATTCCACACATAAATTGTCCAGTTTTGAGTCAGGTGAACCCGTTACCGAAAATGATGTTCAGCGCGCTGCAGCTGATGTTCGCCGCGACCTGTTCGATGACGAAATGTCCGTTGAAGATGCCTCAGACGCTGCCGATTTTGATTATAATAAAACCCAGCACTCTGCCCATGAGAAACGACGAGCGAGGATTGCAGATGAGATTCGTCGCTTGGAAGCTGCAAACGTTTCAAAGAAGGCGTGGATGCTAGGTGGTGAGGCCAGGGCCGCTGAACGACCAATGAACTCCCTTATTGAAGAAGATCTGGACTTTGAAAGAATTGGAAAATCAGTCTCTGTCCCCACAAACGAGGTGTCTGAGGGTATTGAGGAATTGATCAAACGTCGAATTGTCTCAAAAGAGTTCGATGAAGTCAATCGTCGTTATCCTGGCGTTTCAGATGGGGAAACAGTGAGAAGAGGGCGATTCGAGCTCGACGACACAAAGCCAAAACAAAGCCTCACTGAATTATATGAGTCCGATCATCTTCGTGCTACAGATCCGAACTATATTGATCCCAAAAATCAAAAACTTAGACAGGTCCATAATGAAGTCACGGGCCTATGGAAGGAGATTAGCACTCAGTTGGACACGCTTTCTAGTTACCACTTTAAACCGAAGGCTCTACAAGCTGACATCAATGTCCTTACGGATGTGGCGACCATCACCATGGAGGACGCTCGACCAACCATGGATGGTATTCATGGGGGATCGGCCAGCCTCGCGCCGCAGGAGATTTACACACCTACGGATGGACAAGTTGCTGGTGAGCTAGTGCTAAAGAACGGTGTGCCGATGGCCAAAGAGGAGATGACACGTGATGCGAAAGTCAAGTTAAGACGACAACATAAGAAACAGAAGAAGGCTCATGGCGAGCCGATCAAGCGACAGTCTGGGGAAGCTACAGAAAAGCAAAGGCTTGTATCGGATTTGAAGAACAGAGGTGTAAAAGTTATTGGCAAGCAAGGCGAAATCACAGATGTTCAGGGTAACAAAGTTGGGAAGCAAACGCTTAGTGGTGGTGACAACTTGAAGTTGTAATTATATTGTACTTTTAGACTCATCTATAAAACCTCGCATCATAATATACGATCCATGCTCACTTAGGAGGCTATTAGCTAACCCCCAGCATTTGAACCTGCTTTGCTGTGATGCCCAACCTTTTTCAGACGGATCAAGTAGAGGAAAAGGTTTTCCCTTCTAGACGCCTCAACATCGGGATCATGGCGGATTTCGTCAATGTCGAAAACTTTCTTTGCGAGTTTGAGAAAGCGAAAGTCTGCGCGTCTACGCCTCTTAAAGCAAAAGTAGCACACCGATTCAGGGCTCAAGAGCTTCTGCAGCGTGGAAATTAACAGGGGAAATGCTGGCTCGAAGTACACACAGTCGGCAGCAAGCACTATTGTTGGTTGCGATGGAATGCCACTCGGAAGTGGTTCACCCCAATTTAGAGCCGTTGCCATCACAATTGAGGAGAGGTTGTTGAGCCTGATATTGTTTTCCATCAAGGGCAACATCGGTTCCTGATCTGTGATATAGATAGGTGACTGGGGGCTGACAAGACAACCGCGCGCTATTGCTAGTCCAACGAGACCACCACCGGCACCCAATTCAACTCTGTTTCAACCCAAGCAAAAGAAAAAGAGTCAGTAACAGACATCCACTTAAGCTGCGTCGGTGAGTTTGAGGGAAATAACCCAAGTACGAGGTAGAGAGTACAGACATGGACTCGCCAGGAAGGTTAGAGTGATGGCGCAACATATATTTGGCGAGAAGCATCCCCGCCGGCCATAGTCGTCCTCCGCATCCTTCCTTGAGATCCTCCTGGAGGAGCAAGGGTTCATTCAAAAGACCGTCAAAAGAGACCGTCTTCACACCAGCATCCTTGGGTTTTCTTGTAGGAACCAAGGACTCGCTAACGCTTAGCGAGGGTTCCGAGGAGGATGACAATACCTGGTTGGAATCGATGTCTTCCATGCGGGAACAACTTATTACTGGGAAAAGAGGTAATATAAGGTGCAAATTGCTGCGTTCTAACTTAACTATAAATGGTACAATAAGGAATAGTGAAGGGAAAAGTGTCAAAAACTTCAAAACATAAAATAAGAACGTGGTACTAAGATGGAAGGTCTGCTAACTTATCAGAGTTTATTTGGCAGAACCAACCCAAAAAATATCACATAATAATAATATTACATAATTATGCTATTAGTTGACTAAAACTATTCCAAGTAACGTAATCTACCACCAAGCGGGCAGGACCACCGAGCGGGCAGCCGCCCACCCAACAGATTCGAATTGAAGCTATTCAACCACTAAGATGTCTACCAATTCTACAGATTTAGCAATTCAACGCGAAGGCAGAATACTACTTGCAATTAAGGCTATTCAAAATAGCCAAATTAAAAGCATACAAGCCGCTGCGAAGGTATATAATATACTACGTTAGACTCTCTTCTATCGGCTTTATAAGCGCGCTTCACGCGTTGAATTAACACTAAACAGCTAAAAACTTACTACTACGGAAGAATCTATACTTCGAAATTGGATTATATCTGCAGATTAACGTGGCCTACTACCTCGAGTTAAAACTATACAAGAAATAGTTAAAATTCTACTAAAAAATCGGGTTAAAAAGGACGCTTTTATCGGCTAGCAATAGGTTAAACGCTTTATCGATAGATAATCTAATTTAAAGTTAAAATTTACTTGTAAATATAACTACCAACGTGCTTAATACGAAGACCTAAAGATAATTAAAGTATAATTTGCTTTAGTTTATAATACTATTGCAAAATATAGGATTTTAGAGTAAGATATCTATAATTTTAATAAGACTAGATTCTCTATAGATATAGCTTTAACTTGCAAGGTACGTCTCTATCTAGCCCTTTAGCTCTAGCTACTAATCCTCTTAGGTTATTACATCTTAAATAGAAAGCCGTGCTAAGGCTCTACAACTAGGTAATCAAGAATAGGTTATAGTAATCGAAACAATCTAATCGAGCGGACGCGCTCTACCTCTACTAGTTATTCTAGCAGGTAAGCAACACTAGGCTAGCTAGTATACAGATCTACTAGGCAATTAGGTAATTAGAGTAAGCGAGAATAGCTAGACGACCGATAAAATTAGAGAATTATAGCTTAAGGAGGTTTTTAATCGATATACTAAGTCTTCTACGATAGGCACGCACCGACTTTTAATTCTTAATAGCTATAGAAGTTATACAACTATAGAATTTAACAATTTTTATATATAAAACAAGATTATACCTCTTTATCTACTATCTTACTCTTTCTCCCTACTCTAACCGCTTAATATAGCCTGTTTTGGCCTATCTAAGAAGATATATAGCTAGAGGATTCAAAGCCTTTTACGGAACGGAGTTAATTATATAGATAAGGCCGATTTCTTACGAATTTATAAGGAAATACGGCCTCAAGTTTTTACTATAGCTAATATAGCTAGTAGCTTCTTCGCAAGTAGCCTATCTCCTTATAAGCTTAAGCGAGTGCTTGAAGAGCTTTATATCTATTTAACACCTACACTACCTAGTAGCTCCTATAGTAAATCATCGTCTAGCTAGACTACAGAAATACTAAGGACTATTAGAGATCTATAGAAGCAATCTACCTTAATATAACAACTCTAGAGACAGCGTACAAGATCTCTACCTAGTTCTATTACTCGGGCAGTTAATTAAGTCGTAAAGGGATACTAGATTGCTATAGGGAATGCCTTGCTTCTAGAACAGGAAGTTAAGTAGCTTCGGGACGCTAATATATATTAAAAGCGGAAGCGTGAAGCTAAAAGAGCCTATATAGCTTTAGGAGGCATCCTTATAGCTAGAGAAGGTCAATAACGAGCTCAACAAGCTATTGAAGTAATCGAATCGGTTGAACAGGAAGGTGGTCAACTACTACGAAACGGGCAATACCGCGCTGTAGCGACTGCCACCAATTAAGCTATACTAGAACTAGATTCCTAAATAGTTCTACTAGCTAGCTAGGAATTTAAAATATTTAATACAAGTAGCGTTGGTTGAATAGCTTCAAATTTCTACTATAGCTAGTTAGCGGGCTGCCCGCTCAGTGGTAGATTACGTTAAGTTAGTACTTAGGTAACCTAACACACTACTACTACCTAGGTGCATATGTGCTAAAATACAATACGTCATGACATCTATTTTAGGCAGGTAAGATTGACAAGGTTCCAAGGTTGTTAACACTATAATTCTATAACTAGCTAGGTATACAAAAAAATAATCCTAAATATAATACATCATGACATCCATTTTAGGTAGGTAAGATCGACTTCCAAGGTTATATAACACTATAGTACTATAACTACCTAGGTATGATATCATTTCCTACTTCTTTCCTCCACATCCACATTTGCCTTGTTTCGGATTATTCACCCGGATTCTAAGGTAGATATAAAGTACAGTACCTAAGTAATACGAAGTGTCTGTTGCTTTGCCATCTTGATTTACTTTTGACCATTTTAATGCTATTTATTCCTATACTGGCCCTTATTGCCTAGTTCATGAAATTATCATCACTCTCATATATTGTATTTACAGTTGAAAACCGCTTCTACTTTCTACTATTGTAGATTCACAAAAATATCCTGTTCTGCACAGTATCCTCTATTGCTATAGTCGTTGGGTTCTTTATTCAAGATGACAACGCTTCATTGTAAGTCTACTAATTTCTAACTGAACTTCGTCTCTTCTTAGAGAATTCTATCTATTACTTCGAATGAGTTTTCAATGCTAAACAAGATGTTGCCCAGATCTTCCTTCAGTGAAGCCATCGGCAATTGCCATGGGTGCAATATTTACTCATACTGCTTCCTTGGGAATACTTGCACCTGTGTTTGGTGATACGTACCATCGAGCTCAGGCTGCCAACTCAAAAGAGGAATTCATCAAATCAAAAGAAGCAGCTGGCGCCGCTGCAGCTTGGGGTAGTTCCTTAGTCGGAAGTACCATGCAAGCATATGGTGTGGCCGCCTTGATCAATGCAACAGGAACCCTGAGCTATAAGGGCGCTGCTTATCTCGGCACTCTAGTATTTCTGGCTAGCTCAGCCCCAAGTGTATGTCCTAAACTTTCTTCCCCTCCCATTCTACTATCCCGGACCAACTGTATCTCTTGTTAACTATGTTCTGGGAGAAACAGTTCATTAGCCAAGTTTTCACCGAAAAAAGGCCACTTGACACTGTTGCTGTGGGTGCTGTTAGCAGAGTATTTGAAACAGTAGGACTGGGCCTCTTCTTGCATTGGTGGGGTACACGCACAAACCCCTTCGACTAAACTACTTGATATCGGATTGCGTCGTGGCTTTGCTTTTATGTCCATTTCAATGCTCGACTTGAGTTTCGTATCGTTAGTTCCAATGTCGTTGACCTCAACCGGAGATAAATATAATGTTTCGAGCAGATTAGCTTGTTGCGATACTAGAATATCAAAAAGACAATTTAGTGGAAGAGGTGCTTAGACATAGTTTCAAGGCGCATAAGTCTGGACCGTGAACCTGAAGCCATCAGAACCTAAAACACATCCACGAAATATTGTGACAGCGATTTGAGGGTAGTTCCGATGCTAATCTTAAAATATTAAACCATAATGCTCTATGTAATGGGTTTATTGAATCAGAATCAATGACTGCTTTATCATGGGAGTTTGTAGTTGGATGTATATTCTTGTAATGGGAAAAGCAGTACGTTTTACCACTTACTCTTCCCCTATTCATTTATTTAGTATTTCTATCTCTAGAATACTATTTCTGCAGTTACACGAACGTTCGGCACGGATATCTTTGTAAACAAGCCAAGTCAGTAAAAGGTAGCCTAAGACATGTATGGAGGGATAGGGGCATACTTATCAGGATAGCCGTGATCGTGACCAAGCTCGTATTTTGATGCTGAAGCATTTAGGTTGCAAGGCATTGGTGGCAACCCACTGGTACTTAAAGCATTCTTAAAACCGTTCTTGTCTTTGTCGAAAAAGGCCGCAAGGCCACGTTCCTCCCCTTGCTCCTTAACGGTAGCTAGCTGTTTGTTACCAGCCTCGCCGATCTGCAGAACACCGTCTTTCGGCGCCGCCTGACTACCAACAGTGAGTAGCGCTACAGCATCCGCCTGGTTTACCGTGCTCAGTCTAGGGTAGCTCCTCCGAACATCTCGTTTCCAGTAAGGATTGTCTGCAATATCGCCAGCTGGAACAGTTACCGGGTCATCATAGGACAGAGGTGGCAAAGCTCCTGGGGTAGGATTGCGAAATTGAGAATTCAACGGGACACCGGTTGAACGGTTAGGGTCGATAGAAAGAAGGCGGCGAAGGCGTTCCCATATGCCGGTAGATTGTAGTGTGTGTTTCTAGTAAAACCGGTCAGGCAGACAATCCAATGATGGTCTATATCCAGGCCAATTAATATCCATACCTTATAGATAGCAACTGCGTTCGATGCCGACTTGGCTGCCTTCAAAAAAGCCATGATGGCAAAACTGACCTAATAGTGTATTAACATCTTCTCTCTTGCCTATTCTAGTTAAACAAATGGTAATAAAATAACAACGCACCTTTTTGTGGTCTATATCTGATCTGGTAAGGGCCGAGCGCTGTACGTACTAGGTTGCACCTTCGCAGTCTTGTCCTAGCAAGTAGTGTTCTGGGGCGGAGGAGAGGTTCTATCAACGGAATATTATTTGTCCGGTCGACAATAGTGCATACTGTACAGTACAACATACCCATGGATATCCAATTTTACCCACATAAGTAATACTTCACGCTTCTAATGTTTATTAATAATAGGCCTCCCTTTAAGCTACTGCCTTGGTAGGAGCTTTGATTTGGTGGCTTTAGTTCGTTTTTTTAAACCTATTTTTCACCTTATTTGTCCCGATATGGTTCCGGTTAGGGAAGCTTTCTCCCAAATAATAGAACTTGGTATGTACTTGAAGTATATTAACTAACGGGCTCATGTTAGGACAAATTGACGAATTGATTACCTGCTTATTCTGCATTCTTTATTGTTTTTCATGAGAATTCTCTTTAACAAGCTGCTGTATAGCCTTGACTGTTGCATCTGGACTGCCGGATTGTCGAGCCAACACTGTACCGGCTTTATCTATAGCAAAAACACCCCTGACTGTTCCTTTTGGCATCTTCTTGAACCCAAGTGATGCAATTAATGTAGCGCCAGCATCACAGAGAAGAGGGTATGGCAAGTTCTGCTTAGACTTGAAATTGGTATTCGCCTTAGACGAATCTGTTGAAAGGCCATATATAGATAAACCGGTCGAGGTTAGTTGGTCATGATAATCTCGGAAGAGACAGGCTTGCTTCGTACCTGGAAAATGTGAGTTTCACCAAATAAGATCAATGCAGCATCAAAGTCTATCTAATAAACCAAATTACAATAGAGCCATATTCGATATGCCAAAGTCCTTATCAAGAGAAGAGCCGCCAGATACACTAAGATAATGGGGGAAGGCATGGAGAGCTTACAGCCAGGTGTTGAAGCCCTAGGGTAAGTAAAAATTACAACCCCTGAATTGCTCGCATCTACGAGGCTTTTGAGAGTTGTTTTTGAGCCATCGTGCAACTCAACCTCCCCACCGAATCCATCTAAAGCAAGGGTTTCACCGACATTAATAACAGAATGTACGGAGTTTAGTTGACCGAAAGATTCTTTTGTTTCTGGATTTTCAGGCAGTTTGGTGGTAACTGATTGTTGGGTTTTTTTCTTTTTGCCTGTTGTATAAGGCTGTGGAGGTGTTTTGCGCTTTCTGAGTTCGACCATCTTGTAAAGCTTATACAAAAAAAGTTAGGGAAGGACAATGAAGGCAAAGGAAGATGAAAGCATGGAAACCAGTGATCTCACCTTGTTCGCCTTGAAAACAGCGGTGTCTATCAACCGAGATAGAGTGAATCCATGGATGGAGGTCGAGCAGTACCTGCAAACGGGCCGAATCTAAAGGGTTCAGTTCCCGGAGAATTTTTAATCCTCCCGACCCAGTCCGAAATCACCCATGACCCACTACCCACTCCGAGTTCACCCACTTGATAAGAATTCTTAAGAATTCTTACTAACCTGGAAATTGAGTCAAACTTTTGCCTTCGAGACCTGACTCTACCTATCTTCCCCACAACCAAATTTCTAGTCACTCTCTTGATCTACATATATCAACCTCATCATCCAGGCTTCTTTCGTCTTTTCTTAGCGCTGACTACATTCCCAGCATTTTCCGTGGTTTGCTTTTTTTTACTCTCTCTTTCGATAATTCCTGGATATTCCTATCGATAAGTTGAAAAGTTTGTTCGCTTAAACGGACGTTTTTCTCTGGGCCTGTCGAGTTTCCTACACCATCCTTGGTCAGCATGAAAGTCTTCTCGTCTTCCTGCACCTTCGATTATTCATGGGATGAAGTATCGACTGCAAATTGGCGCAAATATTGTCCATGGAATGATAAATCAACACATGTTATTGCAGTCGACACATTGTCTAGAGCTGTTGACACGCAAACTGGCATTGTATGTTGCTCGCTATGTTCCGTAGATGATATCTACGATCTTCTAGGTTATTTTACTTACTTTTTGGTTAAATCCAGTTACGAACAGAGCGTCTTATCACCTGTAATCAGTCAGTGCCGCAGTGGGTTCTTGCTTTGTTCGGAGGGGGCCCTACGTCTCATGTCTATGAAGTTTCATACGTGGATCCTATTTCAAGGAGGGTGACTATGTGTTCGACGAACCTCACCTGGTCAAATGTCCTCAATGTGCAAGAAACTGTCACCTACCGCCCATCACCAGTCAATTCAAAATCAGCGACAGACTTTAGCCAAGAGGCCAAGATCACGGCACTCTGCGGCGGGTGGCAGAAAATTAAGAACAAAGTTGAGGAAGCAAGCGTGGAGAGATTCAGCCAGAATGCAAAAAGAGGCCGAGAGGGTTTTGAAACAGTTCTTGAGATGAGTCGGCGAGTGTTCGGTGAGCAGCGGGAGATTGAAAAAAGGGCCCATGACACGTCCACCATGGTATCACCTGTTGGGATGTAAATACTAACTAATACTTACCTTGCGATGCATCTTCAAAAGCGGCATTTGCATGTACCGGCGTCAGATTCTTCCTTCTTGTCATCTTTCAAGCTTGTGGTGCAAAATGGTGTTACATTTTGTCTTGTTTTCGATCTTTTACAGGAGTCACTGTGTTTAGATGCATAAGAGCGGTTTGTACGATTATTATGAGACGCATCATTGATAGATTAGGTGGACTTGAACTGAGCAATTGCTGAAGAACTATTCCTGCATTTAAAAGATATCTGAATAAAAATTCCGATGATAGAATTAGATTTAATGAGCGTGAATCTTTTTGTATTATCCATATAATAAATCATCATATCGTTACTACCTTGGTATATTGTGCATCCTTCTTGACTATAAACCAATGATTCTATGATCCTTATAAACCAGGTATGTTCATATACATATCCTCTGGGGTACCTACCCGCTCAGAGTTAGCCTAGGAGGCCACCCAAAACTACGCGACTGACACCCGCAATTTCATTTCTGGAGTTATTTCTGCTGGCGTCCTCAAATTCCCGAACCACGCCGGCAACTATAACTTTTCTCAATCTGGCGTCTGCCTTTGAGAACATCTCGCCCAAGGCAACTGTGCATACAGATGGCGACGAGACCAGCGCAGCAAGCCGAGTGTAGCAGTCTATTAGAACATCACACAGTGTGGCATACGTTTCAAAGAAATCAGGCTCGAATGGTAAAGAAGGCGTCAGCAGATAGGAATATTCTTCGCCGGGAAGAAGCTCCGACGACTCCGTTTGAGGAAAGGAGACAACGGCGGCAGCCGCTGTGCCAGATGCGGCGATGTTTCCTGTCATTTCCTTCAGATCCGATGGGTCGCTGGATTGCATAGGCAGTCCAATTTCGGTTGCAGAACTGGCTCTCCTGGTTTTAGCTCCTGCGTGGGCAGCCCTTTTGAACATCTGCGGAATGCGAGCCCTGGCCAGGGTAGATGACGAACTACCATCAGGTGGATGAACTTGTTGGAAGGCTTCGAATTCAATTAAAAGACCATTGAGGGCCCGCAAGTATTCGTGAGGTGTCGAGTTGACATCCAATATCGGAGGAAGGGACAGACCAAGGAGAAGATAGTTAATCGCGCGACGAGCCAGCTTTCGAGGCTCAAAGTATGGGAGACGGCATATATCAGAGCGGGAAAAATGTACTGTATTGAACCAATAGACTCGACCTTCATGACTGGGAGCTTGGTCAGTTATCCACGGTTGGCATCCGGATTCGAAATGGGACTGACGCTTTCCTCAGATAACCTAAAGTTGATATCCGCTTCGCTGCCATCTCATGAATGTGCTGATAAATTGCGCCGGCGCTCTGAGGGCCAAACGCTCCCCCTCCACTTGATAAGGGGGGAGGAATACTCCCATGCGAACTTTCATGGCCCACGCCTGATTTACCAGTATCCCTTCGAGATAGGGCCGGCGAAAATGTACCCCCAATCATTTCGATTGCGCCGAAATTGAAACCGGGATGCGAAACAGGATATTATATTCAGAATGAAGGAAACAGGTGTTAGGCTACTTTAGAGGTCGGTAGCGGACGGGACCGGGATGTTCCTGTTCCTGTATTTGACCTGAAAATAAGTGGGAACGCGGGAACGTGGGAACGCTGGAAGGTGGAAATATGTGGAACCGGAAGGACTTTAAACTGTTATTTAGACTACAGTACTGTAGGTGAAATCCCTCCTCTTCTCCCCTCCCCCACTTTATTTACTAGGTACTGTGACAGTATTCCTACTCTCTCAGCGCTGTTGGCCCACCAATTCCGTTCATTCCCCGTGCTTTCTTCCTTTTCATTCATTTCATAGGGACAATCAATGAACTGATTCACCTTCCCTCATTCTTTTATCTTGTAAATAGTCATTCTCCCCTCTCTCTGAAAATGACCTCCATCTCTCAGGAATGGATCCCTTCATTAGGAGAATGGCCAGTGGATCCCCAGCATGATACACCCATATCTCAAGATCGTATTTGGGTTGATGGGTGTTTCGATTTTACCCATCATGGTGAGATATTGACGCTTGTCTATCTATGTCATGGGTTGTACATTCCTAATTGGGCATAATACTCGCAGGACACGCTGGAGCCATGCTTCAGGCTCGTAGGCTAGGCAATGAACTCTTCGTTGGTGTTCACTCCGATGAAGCAATCCTTGAGAACAAGGGTCCGACTGTGATGACCTTAAACGAGCGGTTAGTTGTCTAATCCGACCTAACTTGCCCATCCGGTTTCCTCGCTGATTTGCTTTTCGATTATCTCAGAGTAGCTGCAGTAGAAGCATGCCGTTGGGTAACTCGCTGTGTCCCCTGTGCGCCTTACGTGACGTCACTTCCGTGGGTGACACATTATGGCTGTCAGTATGTTGTTCACGGGGATGATATAACGTCAGACAGCAATGGCAACGACTGTTATAGATTTGTCAAGGCCGCTGGACGTTTTCGCGTGGTCAAGAGAACCCCTGGCATATCTACAACTGATCTTGTTGGTCGCATGCTGCTGTGCACGAAGGGACACTTCGTCAACTCGGTTGAAGGAACTCTCGCGGGAGAAGAGGGATCAGGGAGCGAAGAAGAGCGAAGGAAATCTGCGACAGATCTGCTTCAGAGGATTCAGGATTATGCTACTGATGAGAGTGGTTTGCAGCCTGGTCCTCAGGTTTGGATTTGGGCAGGTTCCAATGTGGCAAAGCTCAATCATATGGTTGAAGAAGGCGGCTCATTTGAAACATTGATCCGTGGGAAGGTACCAAAGCAAGGGCAGCGGATTGTTTATGTTGATGGCGGTTTTGACCTTTTTTCTTCCGGCCATATTGAATTCCTTCGACAAGTCATCGACTACGAAGAGTCCGAGGGCCATCAACGTGGGTGGTATGACCCAGAACAAAGAGATTTGAGGTTCAAAAATTACGGAGAGGATTATCCTCCAGCGTATATTGTTGCTGGCATTCATGATGATAGTGTGATCAATCACTGGAAAGGCCTAAACTACCCCATCATGAATATTTTTGAACGTGGTCTATGCGTCCTTCAATGCCGTGTAAGTAAAGTGCAGGTTGACAAACTTTGGGTTAATATTGTTGACTATGGCTAGTACATTCACGCCGTGGTTTTTTCCGCTCCGTTCTGCCCGAGCCGATCCTATCTAGAAAGCATGCCATTCGGCACCCCAAACGCCGTGTATCATGGCCCTACGACATTCATCCCCCTTACATATGATCCGTATACTGCGCCGAAGGAGATGGGGATATTCAAGCAGATAGAAAGCCATGATTTCCAGCATGTCAATGCTGGAGAAATCGTTGATAGGATTTTAAAGAGTCGGGAGGCATTTGAAGCAAGACAGCGGGCTAAACTGGAGAAGAGTGTTGTTGAGGAACTAGCACAATCAAACGAAAGGCCAAAATAGGGACTGTGCACATATTGCTGTCCCCGAAAGGTCATGGGGTGGATAAGTTGTTTGAGACACCTCCCAATATTACATGTTTCGATTCTTGAGATAATATGTGATGTGGACGTCCACGGGGTCTGTATATGCATTACCAGGTAGGTGTGCTAGTATTTGAAGCTATACTCCCTGTAATCCGAAGAGAAGTTATTAATTCAAAGTGTTAATACAGGTTCAAGTTGCTCAGATACCCTGATGTCTCATAGTATCTAAATATATAAAGACAGAGATACATATGTACACGTTAGTCTAAAATAATCTAGGTCGTAGAAAGTCGTTAGTGAGCACCCACATTGTATTGTACAGTACAACGAACACCGATGATGATCATTAGTCAAGGTGTCCAAGTCCAAACGAACCAAACAGCGCAGACATCATTGACACTGAATCAGCAAAAAAAAAAAAAAAAGATTGGCATATATATTGTTATTGGAAGATCGGCTTTAATCAGCGGCCACCAAAACCCCTTTTTCTTCGAGCATTTTCGCCAGCTCGCCATTTTGGTGCATTGACATTAAAATATCGCAACCACCGACGAACTCCTTTGAGAGATACAACTGGGGAATAGTCGGCCAATCAGAGTATTCCTTGATACCTAGAGAACGACATTAGCTAGACAGTAACTAAGTAGTACGTGGTTGGCGGGGGCAAAAAGATATATACCCTGGCGCAATTCAGCATCTTCTAGGACGTTGAAAGCAACGAACTTCTTGGGATCCACTCCCTGCAGGCCGAGGATTTGAATGCTAGCTCGGGAGAAACCACATTGCGGGGTTTCAGGAGTGCCTTTCATAAAGAGAACAACAGGAGCCGATGCAACAGCCTTATCAATTGCAGCTCTTGTCTCAGAGGACAACAACCGAGCCTGGAGGATAGATTGGAACTGAAAGCGTGGGTGTCGGGAATGATTCAAGAGTGTAACGGGGCGGAATGCCTGAAGGACGTTCTTTGTAAGCTTATATTTGGAATAATGCCATATATGAGAGAGAGGATATTTTACCGAAGAGAAAGCTGTTCTTGAAAACATTCTGTTTAGTTGTAATTGAAATGGGTGCAAGCTGCAGGATCAAAATTATAATGAGTAGCTGATTGTCTGGACGGGCTTATCGGGTGATGCAGATGCAGATGCTTACATCAATATTGATCACTTGACTAAGTACATATTACTAATTGAGTATTAGGTAATCTATTGTTGATTTTGGGTAATATGTTTCTCGTGTTTGTATAGGCCAAATGTTTGGGCCAGGTACTCGCAGAACATTCCCAAGGTGATGCCTCCACCGGTCAGAAGGCACCCATTTTTGAACCACCACCAACAATTTCGGACATTATCCAGCTGTACCCTCCAGATCATAACTCCAAGAGACAGAATCGCACTGCCACAACTGCCGATGAAGAAAATTGGGCCAGCACCTGCGGCTACTCCTGCTGTACCAAGCAATGCCACCTGAACTGTTGCCAGGCCGCTTAAGATCGTCTTAGTGTTGTGCTCATGGCGTAAAGCAATAGATTTTATACCCGCACTTATATCATCTTTTTTATCCATGTGCGCATATATCATGTCGTACAATATTGTCCATGAGACACAGCTACAATAGAGAGCGGCCGCCACTTCTAATGCGTCGGGATTGGTGAGAAGATCCATGCCTAATGCTGGAAATCCCATGATTGCACCCCACGAAAATGTAAGCCCTAGGACAGCCTGAGGGTAGTTTGTGATGCGTTTGGCAAGTGGATAAGTCGTAACCAGGAGCAGACTTGGAATTCCGTACCAGAGACATTCTAAAGGAAATTGAAGAAGAACACCTAGCCCAGCTAATAACTGGAAACCTGCGAAGACAACTGCCTTCTCAGTTGATATCGCTCCTCTGGCAATCGGTCGAAACCTTGTGCGTTCAACATGGGGATCCAAATTCCTGTCCCATAAGTCATTGATCGTACAACCGGCCCCTCGCATGATAAAGGCACCAGTGAAGAACAACCCAGACATCCAAGTCACTTGCGAAATCGGAATATAAGATCCCATTGATGCTGCAAGAAGTGTTGAGAATAAGCATGGGAAGAACAGGTAATATGTGCCTGCTGGTTTGTCGAGGCGAATTAACTCAGCATAAGGTATCCATTGCCGGGGAAGAGAAGCGATGATTCCAGATTTAGGGGGAGAATATTGCGTAATTGGCCTTGATCTTAGTGAATCACTGGATTCATCTATCAAACGTGGATGAGGTGGAGAATGCGAGTTATACCGGATCATTTTTGGTGACAGTGTTGTTAACCAAGGATTCCCCACATTGAAAGAATTAGGAAGTCTGCAATTGTGCGATATAGAATGTGACAAAGGGATATTGTATAGCTGTGTAGAAAAGCTGCCATTGTACAGAATAGTTCTTCGGGTCTGAAAGTATCTGCACAAGGGTATATTTCTAGGCAGTTTGAAGGTGGAAGCGAAAGGGATCATCCTGGAGCAGGAGAGGAAAAGTTCATTAACTTATACCTAGGTATTCAACCCAGTAACCTGAGTAGTTTGAAGAAATACCAATAAAAAGTTCAAAAGAAGCTGGATTTGATAAGGAACAATGCGGAAAGTTTCCTCAGTCTATGCCAAGGACCGAGAGCGGTCACGTTCTTCCTTCAGAATACTGTGGTAGGTACTCACCCTACTTTCGTTTATTTTTTCAGTTATAATAACCCATAACCATAAAAAGTTGATGTGATTTAATTAATTGACTATATAACTTTCCTTTTTAACTGTTTCAAATATAAATGTCAGTTGTTTTTCATAAGCCTTTTTGAATTCTGGTTCTCCACTTGCCAACCATAACAACAAAACATAGGCAGTTTTCGCGTCTTCTACCTCGAAAACATGCCTTGATATTCATTCCAACTCAATGATATCTGAAACCCCCGCATATTCCAATTATACCAGCCTACACTGTCTTCAAAGCGCCGCAATAAGATGCCGGGTCAGCAACCCCGCGCTGCTTTCGAGCCCATCTCTCCCGACCTCGATATTGCGGCCCTCGTGGATTCGACTCCAAATTTTGAATTTGTCTCTAGGATACATTGCGATTCGATTGATACCCGCGGGCTTGAGGACTTTGAAAGGCTAGTTTGGCTCCATGTAGTTTGCACGGGGAAACCCCTTGTTGTTGGAGGATTTAATGAGCGACTGGATGCATCCATATTCTCGGAAAAGTGGTTGAGGCGACACTATTCACAGAAGAGTACGTAGGCGCTGCTTCGATTTTGCTTTGATGGACTGCTAACTGTGTGCCTTTTTTCAACAGTGGAAGTCGCCCGGAACCTCACAACGAAGTCGAACCTGCCCCTCACCATTGGTCACTATTTGAAAAACATGCCACTTCTGACTGACCAGTGGGATACATCCAATTATAAAGACCCTGATCGCCAAAGAATCTACTTGAAAGATATTGATTGCCCTCCCCAGTGGCATGATCACTTGAAGCAAGTGATTCCGCCTTCAGTCTTTTATTTGAATGAAGCTCCAACGACTTTTCAAGGCCCAGGGGCGACGCTCGCTGCCTCTTCGGGAGAGCGTAAGCCGCATTCCGAAGCTGGAATACAAATAGCCCGGGCTGGAGATCTCATGAGCTCTCTTCCCCCTAGTATGCGGGCGGAAAATCTAATGTGCTACATTGGACACGAGGGGACTTACACTCCTTGCCACCAAGAAATGTGTGCGAGCCTCGGCCATAATATAATGGTAGAGGCGTCAGATGGGTTCGTTGAGTACGGCAAGCGAACTAAACCAGGTTCTTCTATTTGGTTTATGACGGAAACAGGAGATCGTCGTGCCGTCTCTGAATACTGGGCGTCCACTCTGGGGCATAACATCGACATAGAAGACCATTTTGCCCAAATCAATGCATGGAAGGCGGCACCGTTTAAGACCTACGTCGTTGAACAGAAGCCAGGAGATTTCATCCTTGTTCCCCCGTTAGCTGCTCATCAGGTTTGGAACAGAGGGACCAGGACAATAAAGGTAGCTTGGAACCGCACTACCACTGAAACCTTGGGGCTTGCGCTGAGTGAAGCGCTCCCTCGTGCTAGGATTGTCTGCCGGGATGAACAGTATAAAAACAAAGCTATTGTATTTTATTCCCTTGAGCGATACTCAAAAATCCTTAGCTACGCGAATCAAGTGAATATCGGTTATCCGAAGGTGCAGCAGTTGCTAAAGGATTTTCAACAAATTTTCTCCCTTTATACCCACGTTCTGCTCTCAGAAAGTTTCTCACCGGACCAAGAAGAGAGGGATGTTGAGTTTATTTCCTTTGACAGCAGTATTACTTGCTCTTACTGCAGATGCAATATCTTTAACCGGTTTCTTACGTGTCCTTGGTGTGTCGAGGCGCCTGGTTCCGACGACGAGAACACTTACGATATTTGCATGGAGTGCTATATTATGGGTAGGAGCTGTGCATGTGTATCAAGATTGAAGTGGGCAGAGCAATTTCACTGGAACGAATTGACTTCGAAACACGAAACTTGGCGGCAGCAGATAATCCAGCTTAACCGTAACAGCGATCTTAGTGATGCTTATCCTCCCCTTTCAGTGGAACAAGATCGGTTGGGCAAGAAGACACTGGCAGAAATCTGTCAGGAGCAGCTGAGGGTGCGGCCGTGGACGGATATCACCAAGCCAGTAGCCCAGAAGGTCGACGAGAAAGCGAGTGACGATGATGACACTGGCCCAGCTCGGAAACGAAAAAAGCTCCGGAAGCTTAACAATGGGGATACAAATGCCCGTTGTCATGTCTGCAAGTGGCCGGATCCGTTATGGAAGCTCGCCTCTTGCTCTTATTGCAACCAGAAATACTGCTTCGGCAGTTTATTTAGGGCCTTTAGTATACAGCCACAAGATATCATGGAGCAATATCATTGGAAATGCCCAAAATGTCTTAAGATTTGCAACTGTAGCGGTTGCTGCCGGGATCCAAACATGGAACCCTTTGAGCCAGCCTACCTCCTTGGCCACGACACAAAGAAGGTCGCAGACCCTCGAAGTAGAGATATCTTGGTGGACTTCCGTCATTCGAATATACGATGGCTGCAAAGAATCAGAAACGAAGTAGCGCGTATACCGAGGCGCCAAGCAGAGATGTGCACCCAGCATCCCAGTGGCCACTCGGGTGTGCAAGACGAATCTTCCCTCACGAATGGATACTCGAATGGCTGTAACATACCTGTCGACCCTGCGTTGGAACAGTTGGATAGTTCTATGATCACATCGCCGGATTCAGCTGAACTACAGAACATCGCTAGGTATGCTCTAGGGTAACTAATTTGGTGATGAACTTCCATGGGCTGCGGATACAGATCCGTAGGTTACTTAGTTATGTGCAAATGCGCCTTGAAGGAATTGGCTAGCGCTTTTTTTTTTTTTTTTTTTTGAGTTGTACTAAGATTTTCAACCTAATGAAAGATACAATATATAATCAGAAAGGGAAAAATAAATAAAATTCAATATTATCCTATTTATATTTCCTATTATATCACCAGGGAAAACAAACGCCGATGGGTTGTTTGTCCAGCTTCGGCAGTTGGCATTATATGAGGTTACCCTTCAGGGACCTTTGTACTCGTATCGAAGGGCTTCCAGAGGTGAAGGGTCAACACTGCCCATCACTTTCTGCACGGCTAAGGTAGCTATAAACATAGCTGGACAATATAAGCAGATCATTGTCTTTAAAATCAAAATTCATGACAAAAAAGGATAAAGAAAAGCGCACCTCCAGGGATGAGATATAAAACAGGTCGGATTTTGAGTTCTGCAGGACTGATCAAGGCATATGCTAATGCTAGAAGCAGACAAGTTCCTGAGTTTGCAAAGAAAACCGTTTTCGCTAAATCGATCGACTTCGCGCCTGCGCTCTTGGAGGCGGAGAGGGATACTGGGAACTGCTTCATAGCATATGCCGTAGCAGATAATGATATGATACTGACGAGGGATAGAAACCGCTCATTTAAAGTTGCTGTTATGGACAACATCGATGGGATGAACACTATCCCAGACAATAGCGGAACCACAGTGAAGATCATCTACGAATGGGATCGAGGTCATTAATAGGGTTTTTCGAAAGCAATCGCCAGAGGCACTGTTACACTGTACTTTGCATTCCCTTGGTCATTTTGCTTTTGCAGGTGCTTTATGACCTGTTCTTGTTCTGGTACAGCTATCAGTAGACAAGCCTTGGTGAACAAGGGAACGATGGAGACAGACCTTCTTCATCCAGCTCTTCGCGGAGATGCTCATTGTCGGAATCCTCGACATAGTGGAACGCTTTTCGAAGCCTTGCAGTTGCCATGGGGAAGACGAATTAATCCTTTTTGAAAGTTCCAAGTAATATGAGCCCAAACAAATGAAGATGGAAAATATCCATCTCTCTTAACATTGTTTGACCCTGTCCGAGTTCCGGGGAAGTTTGACTTGTTTGTCTTCTATTTTTCTAAGAAACCACCATCATCTCCCTCACCCCAACCTTCTATCAAAGGATGAATACAGTTGGGAGACCTTAACTATGATTCTACCGAGAGCAAAGAGACGTGTTGGTGCCCCCCGTCTACCAATATTCCCTCGCCATGTCCAACCTCCCCGCCGCAACTTGATCCCCGCTCCCCGGCAAAACTCAGGCCCTTTATTAGAACGACGGTCAGATAGGGAACTGCCATCAGTAAACTCGAATCGGAGATGGTGGCGGACATTACCATTCTTTGCAGTAGCTGTTGGGGCTGCAATGCTCGGTATATTCAATTACCAGAAGTCCTCATCAAGCGTCGTCAGCAGTACGCTATATGCTTTGCGAACTTCCCCACGAGCGCGCGAGATTCTTGGTGAGGAGATCTACTTCGCTCATAAGATGCCCTGGATCAGTGGAGAAATGAACCAGCTACATGGGCGGATAGACATTTCGTTTTGGGTTAAGGGGTCAAAAACTCAAGGCAAGATGAGGTTTCGGAGCATTAGGCCAGATCGGATGAGCTATGTTCGTTGACCATGCTTTGTTTGTCTGGGTAATGGGCTAACATGATTTAATTAACTACTAGTTCCGGACCGAGGTGTGGAGCTTGGAGACTGAAGATGGAAGAGTTGTGCAATTACTTGAAGGCGAAAGCGACCCATTTCGTCAGATAGCTTGAATATGAGTGTAGTGTCCCATCGTGCACACTCATACAGTCATTCACCTGCTCTGATATATTGAATCGGGCCTTCCCAGGTTCTGAAGCGTGAACTCAAATTTGCAAACACAAAGGAGCTTCCAGGATATGGTTGGAGGTATGGATAAATAGGATATCATGCATGTATCATATACAGACGGGAATCTAGTAATCGGTACAGAATAATAGAATACAAGAGTAAGGCATCTTCCAGTTCGCCAATTATGCCGTCGGGTCGGCTGAAGATTCAGTCGAGGACTCGATTGCTGCCTTTTGGATTTGGGGCCATGCTTTTTTGATAGCATCCTGTATTCTGACAACACATCCCTTAGGTCCGCTGACAGCGCCTGCAGCAAATCATCAATACAATTACACTTGTGGCATTTAAAAAGGGCGGACAGGGCATTGAAGGATGCATACCGCTAATAATAATAATTCCATTCTCAGGATCTGTCTTCAGAACCCTCAAGTTTTGCACTGTGTTTTGTTCATTGCCCATATTCCCCGGCATCTTCTTTCCTGGATATACTCTGGAACCACCGCCTTGACCTGGCGCTGTGTTTCCCAACGAACGATGGGTTAAACTGACACCGTGACTGCGATCCTGACCGGCAAATCCCCATCTTTTCATCCCACCTTGAAATCCTTTACCCTTGGAATTAGATCGGGAGTCGACATACTGGCCCTCTTGGAACCAATCTGCATTAATTATCTGACCGATGGGAAGGAGACCCTTCTCATCGCGAACTCGGAATTCATAGATATGCCTCTTTGGTGAAACGGCGTTGGCAGAAAAATGGCCTAGCAGGGCTTTCGTCACGTTACTTGGGTGTTTCCAGCCACTGCCTACTTGAACGGCGTAATATCCATGCTTTTCTAACGTCTTGTGTGAGATGACTTGGACTCGGTCGAGTTGTAGGACGGTTGCGGGTGTACGTTCTCCTGTTTCCGGATCGAAGATCGCCGTCATTCCTTTTTTAATGGCAATGGCACCAGTCCGAAGAGGTAGCGAATTCAGTTTGCGTTCCAAGGCAGCCGCAGGAGTCGACTTAAGGAGGGGGAGGTCCGGGCCAGAATTGAAGCGGTTGGGTTGAGGGGAAGTGATTGATTTGATGCCAAACATCCGCAGGGGGACATTGGTGGTTGTTAATTGATGTGCCGCGAAGGGCAAGACGAGCCCTGTCGGCTTCCCTGGCAGGCGTGGCGGCATTCTGAAATAGAGTCTGGGGAAGTTGTCGACTGGGTATTCCGAGATTTTCACCGAAGAGGAAGAGGATGTGCTTAGTCATCGAGTCATGTTGAACCTTCCAAGACGTCAAACAAATATAAAGGCGATTGAATTGATTGAAAGACTTGTTGCTTTGTATAGTTAAAAATATTATTCTACTATTACCACCACCACATGAATAAGTAGAACTGAACAACTACTCACTGGTTCGTCCACTGACCGCCAGCGTCACTTTCTATACAGTACTAGCATTTCCGATAAGCCATGGTTTCTTTCATCTTATCGCTTTTCTACCTCTTTCCTTCTTGGTGATCTTATCCAACTGTATCTCTTTGGCTTATCTCCTTCTTTTTCCTTCTAGTCACCTAATTTTTTTTTTGCCCCCCTTCGGAAAGCATAATATACGAAAATAGAGCTCGACGTTCGAGAGCCTGAAAACTATGCCGATAGGACGCAAGCTTATAGCTCGATGGCTTCCCAAAGCACAGGGATTATTCCAACATCCAAGCTTCCTATCCTCGTCGGGACCCAGAGGAGTTATTTACCATCATTATCCGAACCTCACAGGAGGCACCCCTTCCCGCACTTTGACAACTTCAAAGCGAGGTTTCCCAGTAACCCGATCACTTTGGCACCAAGGCCAACCCCCAAGTCGAGTTAGGAGCAAACTACCGAATTTACTGCGCGGGCGAGCTTTCCGACGACTCAACTCCAGTTCGACCAAGTCCGGAGAACCGGCATCGTTCTCCCAGCGGATGCGAAAGCTCTCCCGAGAATACGGCTGGTCAGCCCTGGGAGTCTACCTGCTGCTGTCAGCGTTGGATTTTCCGTTCTGTTTCGCAGCGGTACGGCTTCTGGGTGTGGATCGCATTGGGCACATTGAGCGTGTCATTGTGGATTCGATCAAGAGCGTATTGCCTGGTACGGGGAAACCTCAATCGGATCTCGGCGGCGACGACGAAGAAAATCAAAGCCAATTGGCTGAGGCTGAACAGAGGAATAAAGGTGAAGAAGCAAGTATGTCATTTTACATTCATATGAAATGGAATAGTCTGTTAGGTTGCTAACAATTTCCCTCTTAAGGTCTGTGGACTCAACTCGCTCTTGCGTATGCTATTCACAAAAGCTTTATCTTCTTCCGGGTACCCCTAACAGCAGCTGTTACCCCGAAAGTTGTCAAAGTATTGAGACGTTGGGGCTGGGATATTGGAAAGCGGAAACCAAAGGGTACATAATTAAGTCTGTTGTCGCCCATCGCATTTGCGTTTTCAGCCAGTCTGGAAACACGATGTGGTGGTCGGTTCTTTTGCATGGCGGCGTGGTGTAGGATTCATAGACATATATTTACAATTGACTGTACAATAGCTACTTAGATCTATTCTAGTGCAAATTGGGTAATTCCCTACATCCAACCAACCAAGCATCCCAAGTCATGAGAACAGATAATGGAAACCAGTAACCACCGGACAACAACGCCAAATACAGTGGAACTCTTTGTATCCGACTGCACAGAAGAAAGCCTCCATTGAATGACAAAATGCAATGGATGAGATGGTCGTTCGTTTCCAAAACGATGTCGCCTCGATCGTATATCAAAAGATGACCAAAAACTATATCGAATCGAATGTAAATTGGCGTCACATGTCAATCATATCGCTAAATCTTAGAATACCGTTGGCTTTCATGGCACCATTAACACCGTCAGGCATTCGGTAGGCCCATTCGGCATCCACTCCCATCGCATTCGAGGCAGCCAATGCATCACTTCGCTCAGGCTGTCTAGTTTCGTCGGACGTGTCTGCCACAAGTACTAGTCCTAGTTCTTTGATAGTTTCTACCAGGGCTGGTACAACATTCTGTTCACAAATGACATATCCACATTAGCCGGTCGTTCAAATGAGAAGGAGCCTTTTGCAGTTTATGCATTGAAATAGGGCACGTACCAAAAGACTCGACCGACATATCAATCCCATGAAATTGTTACTCTGCGCAATGCGAGCAGACTCCTTTATGGACATTGACGCACGTCCGCTGCTGTGGACGTGCGGCAGAGAGCCGATGCCGCGGGCCAAGTCTCGAACCTGTCCGAGGTCGTTGCACAGTAATACAGGGTCTCAAGTAATATTAGCCAATGGATGAGTCTCAATTAGCCACATGAATACTTACAATTCGGTTGTTTCCAGTTCAGCGCAATGCAAATATTTGGATTGTAAGAGGTGAATACAACGGAGCGCATGAAATCAGGGTTCTTTTCTCGCGTAACACGTGCATGGTCGAAAACTTCGGTAAGTATAGCATCCGCAAAGCTGTTGACATCCGCCAAAGACGTCATGTTGAGCGTTTGTTCCTCCGTGGCTGACGGATAAAGGACTGAAAGATTGACGTTAATATCAGCGTGAAGTTGCTGGAACACATCCCGAAGGGAGAGAAATGATGAAGCCAGGACACGATGGACCTCTGCCAGGTCACCGTGTGTCTGTAGAAGCTGAAAAATATGCGGGTGATTCAAGCCTCGCTCAGCGCCGATTGCTTGAAATTGGGCGTACGTAAGCTGGCAAACCGGGATCTCAATACCATAGTGGTTGATAGTAAACTGCGGATAAAGTACAGGCACGCCGTCACTGGTTAGCTGCACAAAAAGCTGAACATAGTTGCCTGACAGACTGGAGCCTGTAACTAGGCCACTGTGGTCGGAGTCAAGAGCACCGGTTGCTTTCCAATAGGTTGCAAAGTGTGTTATCTCCAGAGGATCGCCATGGTAAGGCTTGATTACCTGGAATCTGAAGCGGAGCTGCCCAATGGATCGTAACCTCGGATCGAACAGCGGTAAAACGCACGTCCCCGTGCTAGACTTTTCTGCCTTGAACACTGTTGGTAGAGCCATAGTTTTTGCAATCACCTTCGAACCGAACGTAGGGTATATCTCAAAGTCAACAGTGAATGTATCCAGGTTGTCCACCTGGAACGATATTATCCTTGAATCATCTTGAATGGGAAGCATTATGGTGCGGGGAATCAGATCGGAGAGTTTGGAGGAGATGGTCAGTCGGGCTGCAGGGTGACGACCAGTCTGGTCGAATATAATTGATCCGGAGCTGCCTTGCTCAAACATTATTTGAACGAACACCTTTTTGTCTAAGAAGTTATGGCCATAGCGTCTCAGTGGTATGATAGGAGGCGGTAGTGAGAGGTCTGGGATTCCATCAGCGGTTTCCATATTCATGGATTCTGCTGCTTCCATGTCCAGTCGATCGTCTGCCGATTGTGCTCCCTGTAACCTTAAGCCATTAAGTACATCATGCGGCCTCTGCGGATGACTCGCATCAGTGCGATGTGACCAAAGAAGGAGCATGCACTTCAAGTGGCCCTCCCAGGCTGCATAGTACATTGCCGCAAGACCCTTCTCATCCACAACGTCAGCATCTACGCCTAACTCCAAAAGGGTGCGTAAGCAATCCACACAGCCCTCGCTTGCCGCGTGGAAGAGCGGCGTCCACTGGTACATCTTATCCCTCTGATTTAGGTCGGCCCCATGTTCTTTGAGCAGCAACAACAGCTGTGGAGATTGCGAAGCCCGTGCAACCATATGCTGGGGGTAAAGGCCCTCTGCATCTGGGAGCAATTTCGCATCTCGCTCCAGGAGCATTTTGATTATCGGCAGCGATCCGTGCTGACATGCCAAATTGAGCGGAATATGGTCGGACTCTGAAGCCGGGTCAATGCGTGCATTGGCGTAAAGGAGCTGCTCTGCACAAGCCAGTTGATCTTTCACGATACTGTGAATCAATGGAGTAAAGTTATCGTGGTCCATCAGGTCGACCGTATGAGGACCCGCGGCCAACAGTTCCCGCACCATCTCCACACGGCCTGCACGACATGCATAATGAAGCGGAATCCTGCCATAGACATCAGATCTTGATATATCGACGCCCGCGGCGAGACCTGCCTTAAAGACAAAATCACGCCCCGAGATGGTCGCCTCGTGCAAGCAATTGCGTTCGTTGATGTCGTCTTCAGCGAAAATGTTTACCAGTCCGCTTTCCAGCAGAAGGCCAAGGACATCGTCAGAAAATTCATTGACGGCAGCAAGAAATGTGCGCGTCGCGCGCTCCCGGGCATCAGGAAATGACTGCAGCTTCGTAATCCACTCGCGCAGCATATGAAGATTCCCTGTGGCAGCGGATTGTAGGATCTGTACATCTAGCTCATCCTCATCAGTGCCAAGGGATTGTGTGTGCACGACTCGGTCAGCCGGTCGGGATATATCGAACTGGATGTTCTCGCCTTCTGCCCAGGCCTCCAGCTCCAGTCGGGCTGTCGTTGCCCGATCAGACAGATCCCGGAGGACTTCCCTATTGAAACAGGGCTGTACTTCAACGGCTCGATGGAGGTACAACTCCTTCATGCGGGACTGGAAAAACGAATCAGCACAGCGTGTAATCAATTAGCAAGTATTGTGACACTCAGACCTTGGAGGTTTTATCCCACTAGCAATTTGGTTAGCTATTCCCGTCCCAGCGGATTCAGAACAGGAGCATTATTCCGACGAACCTTTTTCAGTATTTTTGACACGGCAGTTTCATTGACCTCGACAAATTGCTTTTTGGAACATGAGGATCTCTTTTGCGACGCTCCCCAGAGATGACCACACTTACTTGCAACTTATTCAGGTCACCATCAAATTGATGAAATCCTTCAAACAAGGCGACGAAATTTGTCGACGTCTTGGAATTAGTGATAGACCGGGACTGGATCACTCTTTTCTTGTCGACTAAGGTTTTCAAGCGTAGAGAAAACTGTTCCACATGGTCAGTATCTATAAGAAAGCTGGGGTTGGCTGATAGGAGGACGAACCTCGGCTTCCTTTTGTAGATAAAAAGCATTGACTTTCTCTATTTCTCGTTCCTATAAGGACAGGCAGTGAGCTTAGTCCATTTTCCCCGCCCACTACTGATTGGTTGTACGTACCAATCGGAAAAAGAAGACCTCTTTGTTTGCGCGGAGTGCGGCTTGTGAACCAGGGGGTTCCTGAGTAACATCTGTTGTATTTTGCGCGGGGATAGTTGGGGTTGCGCTCAGTTGCTTAATGAGCTACGGGGTAAGGCGTTAGCGCAAAGTTGAGGTAAACGACAGGGGCCACGGCGGCCAACCTTCTTTAAGGCCTTGTAATTTACGAAACTCGCAGCATATTCGGGAAGGTCAAGCTGCCTTCGTTGGATCTGTTTGCCGAACTTCCTGCCGGCGCAGGTATCAGCATCAGAAAGATATAGGGCACGGGAAGGGGGCGAGGGGGAACGGAGGGGGGCTAAGGCACCATACATCCTCACAAAGCTTCGGATGGAACTCGAGCCCTTTTAGGCCAAGGGCTGTCTATGGGACGAAGCCGGCACGGATGGAAGAAGAAAAGAGATGCCGTGGTGGATAGAATAGGCAGTTCGGGGTATATAATAGTAGAGACAACGAGAAAAAGGAGGAGGGGGGAGAATTGGGCAAATCGGGAAGAGGTTGGGGCGGGGAACGTGAAATTCAAAGGATCATCAAATGGCCGAGTATACTATGTATAGAGAGGGGGAGAGAGACAGAGAGAGAGAGAGAGAGGAAGTAGGTAGTGTAGGTGGTAGCTTGGAGTTGGAGTTCTTCCATCCCACTAAGATAGATAGATAGATGGCAGATAAGATTAAGATGTTCTCCAATCACAGGCCAGAATTGCATCACGTTTCTCTCCCACCTCATGTATGGTACCTACCGTACCTAACCTACAGTACACATACTTACACTCATACTCAAAACTCACACTCACATATATTCTACGTACTCAATAGCCCAGTAATACCTTTATATATTCCAATATATACACTTGATTGGAATATGCAAATCCAATGCTTAGCCTTCGGTCCTGTACATGCATGACATGGAATACCCAGCAAACCCCCACGGTTTCACTAACATGGAAGTAATCAAGCCAACTAATTAATAGAAGCCAAAGAACAAAAACGAAAGATAATCCAACAGTATAGATGGCAACAAAGGAGATGAAGCTTCAAGAGAATACCAAAGATGAAAGAAAAAGAAATTCGCTCAGCCAGAGAATCCAACATTTGCATAGGATGCAGAGAGAATACAGAGCAATCCAATGGGGTTGTGCGTTATAATGCTACTATGTCCAATTCATTCCAGTAGCCTGGAACCGAAGTGAATGAGATATATATCTTCTCACCAGCCAAATCGAGAGAATTCAGAAGCAGAATCAATCATCATATAAAAAAAAAGAGGCAATAAAACAAAACAGTCATCAAAAATTCTGAGCGATTCCCGCATTGCCCTGCCGCGGAAATATTGCCGGATTCTCAATCCGCGTGTTGCGCCGAGCCTGCACATCTCGAATCACAGGCTGGTTCCCTCCGTATGGTCCATCCCCGTACGGTCCGTATTGCTGCTGCATGTCACTGTAATATGGATTGTCGTCGTAAAAAGCTGCCGTCGGGTGGCTGGCAGACATATGGCTATCCTCTGACGCGTCCGACCTATTGGCCCCGGAGTATGCTGACGATGCGTTAGATGGCCCACGATGAATATCGGTATTCCGGTTATTGGCAGCCACTGGCGCCGCGCCTAGGATTCCAACCGGGTCCGTTTCGCCTGATGTCGGTCTTCCGTCTGAAAACTGGATTGTGCCGTCACTCGGAGATGTCGTATGGTGGTACCCAGGTGCGCTTCCGGCTTCTGACATCGCCAGCCCAACCCCGGCACCACTGGATAAATTGGTCGACGCTTTGCGACCGGCTGACGTTGTTCCCCATCCTCGGTACCCTGACGTATCGTCCTTGGGTCCGAAAGCCCCCGCGGCACCCAAAGGAGGGAGTGTTGGATCGTTATTCGGATTAAAACCGTAGTCCTCTACTTCTTTCCTCCGTTCCTCTTCCGCCAGTTTCTTGGCCTTCCATCTTCTCCAAAAGTATATCGCGGCTAGGATAATTAACGCAACAGAAACAACCGGCACAACCACCGCAACAGCGATTGTGCCTCCTGCTGAAAGCCCTGAATCCTTGCTCTCGGTGGCCGCTGTTCCCGGGACAGAAGAAGCACCGGTTGCACTGGACGCGTCACCAGAAGAATTCCCCGTTTGCGTCGGAGCGAGCTCAGTGGATGTTATGAGAATAGTTGTCGCCGTCGGGGAGTTCCCATTGGTGGGCGTCTGGGTGACAATATTCGTGACCACCGTTGACGAGGGAGTCTCTGAAGTTGTAGTCGAAGCAACTTCCGAGCTTGTTGACGGACTCGTAGTTGGGCTTGGAGTTGGAGATTCTGTTGCGGACGTTGATGAAGAGGTTGTTGGAGTCTCTGTGGGAGTTGTTGACGTCGGTGTGTCACTTGGCGATTCACTCGGAGATTCGCTTGGGGATTCGCTCGATAATTCACTTGACGTCTTGCTTGGGGGATTACTTGACGTTTCAGTCGGCTTTTCAGTTGGGGTCGTTGGATCTGGAGCGTTTGACGCTGACGTCGCGGGCGGAGGCGCTGTACGATGGTCAGTGAAACGTCCCATTGTCTCGCATGTTTGCCATTATAGCAAGAGCGGCCTGGAGATTGTCATACCTGAAGAGCTTGCTGCCATTTTGAAAGCAGGAATTGATGTCAAGCAACACTAAACACTTTTTGGGACTGGCTATAGCCTAGAGCTTCGCGTTATTTGGCGCGGCGCCTCCGCGAAGCTAACCCCCTAAACCTATACACAGACGTGACCCAGTACTTCCAACAATCTAAAGCGGATATCGAGGTTGATGATCGTTCAAAATTATACTTCAAGGGGGTGTTGCAATGGCATCTAGAAGAATTAAGCGACAATGAACCAAACAATCGACGCGACAAATATTATCGAGCCATGGAACAGCGCAATGAATTGCCCAAGCAAAGTATAATAAGCTGGCCTCGAAAATCAAGTCTTAGGCCAAGTTAATCGGGAGGTTGTGGAAGCTATTTGAGCAGACTGAACCAATCGTAAGTTTGCCGAGTGAAGAAATAGAAAATATAGCCTGATTGTAATTGAGTGGAAGCCCAAGCACGGTCCGGAGATATTAAGCCGTCATCCACGGATATAACAAGGTAAACAAGAAAGTCCTGGTCGATCTGGTCGGGAATGAATGTATAGTACAGTATAGTAAGGTACCGGTAGGTAGTTCACGGTGAGGTTGTCAATCTGTAGAGGCTGTTCGAAGAAAAACAAGTTTCTGGGAAGTGAGTAGAAAAGATAGGCTAGGAAGGAAACACGGAAAGGAAGAAGAGAAGAAAGAAAATGAAAGTGGAAGAGGAAGAAAAGAGAGACCGGACAGAAGGGACTAATGCAATGCAAGACCGGGGGACGAGAAGACAGAAAAGAGAGAGAGAAAG